>VZRV01008519.1:672292-711002 GCA_013398115.1 Falcunculus frontatus | reverse complement strand
GTCCCGCCGGAGCCGCGCCGCGGGTCCTGCCCGCGCCCCCACCGCCCCTGCCCGAGCCCGAGGCCCGCGGCAGCGCCGCCCTGGCCCCGCGGGGACCCTCGAGGGCTTTATCCCGTTACCGCCGCGGCGGCGCGTGAGGGGAGCGGGCTCGGCGCGTCTTGTCGGGATGGGGTCGGTGCTGGGGGGGCTGTGGGGCTCCGGCATGTGCGGGAAAGGATGAGCGAGCGGGGTTTGGCCAGCCGGGAAAAGGCCCGGCAAAAAGCGGTGCTCAGTGAGGCCCGGAGCTACCTGGGATCAGAATTCGAGAGTATGCCGAGTTGGATCCTTAGCGATCACCGAGTCCAACTCCTGGCCCTGTGCAGGACAGCCCCAAGAGTCACACCATGTGCCGTAGAGCGTTGTCCAAACACTCCCTTGGACTCTGGCAGTTTTGGTGCTCTGACCTATGCCCTGGGGAAGTTCCAGTTCCAGTGCCCAATCACCCTCTCGGTGACAAACCTTTTCCTACTATTTAACCTAAACTTCCTCTGACACTGCTGATAGCATTATAAGGAAGTTAAAACTGTAGGAAATTCAATGGCTTCCCATTTATAACTACTCGTTTGAGAATAGTAAAATGGTTTGGGTCAGAGGGGATCTTCAAACATCAGCCAGTTCCAATCCCTCTACCGTGGACAGGGACACCTTTCCCTAGACCAGGTTGCTCAGAGTCCTCACCACCCTGGCCTTGAACACTTTCAGGCACGGCCAATCCCCAACTTCTTTGGGTAGTCTGTCCCAGCATCCTTGATTCTTCTATGTTTGTGTCTTAAATGCGTCAAACAAGGTTTAGCAAGTGCTGTTGAAGAACTGGAAGACAACAGACCTTGCGTTGGGCTTACAATCCGGTAGTACAGGACCAACATGTGGAGCCAACAGGAGCCAGTTCATGCTTGCCACTGTGTTTGTGATGCATCTATATGCTAGTTTGCATTTGGAAAACTTGCCTATTCCATTTATCGTTTTCCCACCCTCCCCCCCAACAAAGCACTTTTGTAACAGAACTGTGAATGCCTTAATTAAGTATTAGCAAGACTTTTTATAAAAGCTTTTTTTTACTTTATTGATCCCTGCTTAAAATGCTAATCCACAAGTACTGTTAGTAGTGTATAATTAATAAGCATTAATTATTTCTCATCTGAAGCACTGCATGAAGCATGTTTTGTAATTTTATATTTTCTCCAAGGTTCTAAGAAAAATGGAATAATTTAAAATTTTTATACCATTTTCTACATCTGAATGCAGTCCTTGAACTAACAGATATTTCGCACACTTTAGTAAAATTTTCCTTTCTGCATTCCTTGAAAGACATTCTACATCCTTCTGTCACTGAACACTTCTTTCGATTTAAAGCTAATAGTATTATTGAAGTGAAAGCTAGCAGTTTTTGTTAAGTGCAGGCAGGTTCTTTGTACGGAAGATGCATTTTGGAACTGAATGCAGGAAAACATCTTTTTTTTAGGTTAGTTTAGAGTTTCCTCATTGTTCTGTAACTATATTGCTAAGCAGCTTTGTCAGGCATCTTGATTCCAAGATTATTTACTGTTGTGGGTTTGTGCCTGCTGATCTTTTTTTTTTCCCTTGCTGTCTCTTGCCTATTCAGGACCTTGCATTTGAACTTCTCTTTCTATTTGTTCTAGAACTGTGGAACCACTGGAATATTACAGGAGGTTTTTGGTGAGTGAAATGTGTATAAATTCCTTGTAGTGAATTTTTTCTTGTTTGCTTCTGCTCTTCTAACTTGTCTGTATGGAAATCTGAAACAATGGAAATGGAAACAGAAAAAAAACCCCAAGAAACTCTGAGCAGGGAAAAATGGTTGTGCTCTTCAGAACATGTTTTTCTTTCCATCTGTGGTGTTGATGCTGTTCATCTTGATGGGTAAATGCTTCTGTTGGTCTTGAAAGGAGTTCAGGTTAAATTTGACCAAGATGGTGATGCAGGTTTTTGTCTAGTACAAAATTATGTCAAACCAGGCTTTTAGATGCTACAGAAATTAATAGTAGAGACTGTTGCTGCTAACCATGCACACTGTAACTGTGGAGGAAAAACACTGACTTCTGTCACCTTAAATTAGTTCATCTATCACTGAAGTTGTATTGACTTAAAATGGGTCCAATATTTTTGCGGTCAGGTTTGGTTCTCATAATTGAACCAAAAGCCTTTGCTTTTGAAAAGCTTGAAATTGTGATGAGTAACAATTCAGATCTAACATGATGAAATATTGTTTCAGTTTCTTACGTGAGGGCTGTGTATTGTACAGCTTCTGACTGATGGTATTTGAATGCTGGGTTCTCTTTGGTTGCAGGGTTTTTCTTTTGTTTTCCTTTAGTTCACTCTACTTTTAGGAGCTCCGCTAAACAATGCAGACAGATAGAAACTCTCATTTTAATTTACCAGTGAGTGTTCATTCTTGGATGGTATTCTGAATCTAGCCTCCTGTAGTACCTACCCTTGAGACAATAAGTCTATTGTTGTAATTGTCTAAATAAATTAAAATGAATTTTAAAAACAGGGGTTTTCTTTTGCAGGCCTACAACCACAAACTACATATCAGTTGATGAAAAGCCAGCTAGAGTGTGACTGAGTTTTCCCTAGCATTTTTGATTTCTGCTAAAAACAAGAGAATATTATTTTTTATGAACTTCTGTAGCATAAATATTATTGTGTTATCTGATAAAATATGTTTTCTAATTTGAACTTTGTAATTTTTCTTTAGAAAGAGAATTGTCGGCCTGATGGAAGAGAGTTAGGTGAATTTCGGACAACCACTGTCAACATAGGCAAGTGCTTATGTGGAATAATAATAATGGGGGAGGTATTATTAATATCAGGTTATAGTAGTGACCTTAATGACTTGCTAATTGGGTTTCTTGGTTCTTGGAAACCAGGAAGAGGAAGGATTTTTCTTTACAGTTTCAACAAGCGTGAAAGAGAATGCATGGTACAGTAATATCCTTGAGCATCGTTTTCAGTCCTGTTCCTGGGCTAATGTGCACAGTGTAATTAGCCAGGTCTGCTCCTGTATGCGCAGCACAATTTTGGTGTGCTCACAGGTTTGCAGATGACACCGAACTGGCAGGAGTGACTGAGTCACCAGAGGGTTATGCTGCCATCCAGAGGGGCCTCAGCAGGCTGCAGAACCTCGACCAGTCTGTGTGATTGAGTGTTTAATACAGAGATTCTGTCCCACTCTGGATGTGAGACTTTGCTTAGCCTGTGTTTAGTATAAAATGATGGAAAGTAAACACTTCGTGAAGTTTGGATGTTATTTACCGCCCTTTGAATGGAAAACAGATTTTATTGAACAGTACTTTTTCTCTTCAGGTTCAATTACAACTGCAGATGGTTCTGCCCTGGTGAAGTTAGGAAATACCACGGTGATTTGTGGAGTAAAAGCGGTATGGTTGGTTTTTACCTTTATTTATCTGTTAGCTGACTTTGTGCATTCGTGTTTGGAATTAATCGCCCTCGGAGTTACAATAATGTGCCAGTCAGGTGCAATTACAGTCTTTCACCTGAGTTACTTCCAGACCTGAAAGTTAACATATAATGTAATTGTATAATCCTACCTGCATAGTCTGAGAACGTGTATTTTTGTGATGCCCATCGTGTATGGGGAAAGATGTGTACAAATCTTGTTGTTATTTCTGGATAAAAGCTCTATAATTGAAAACTTAGTGAAGATTGATCAATAAGTGCTCTGGGAATGAGCTGGCTGGACTATTAAATGCCTTGTAGCCTCAACTTTACCGCTGGCCTGCCATGACCTACAAGACAAATGACTGCTCATCCCTATACTGAGTTTTTCCATAGGAAGTTTACTGACAAGGACTGATTAAAAATGGCTTTTGTAAATCTTGTTGTAATGGTAAGTGGGAAGAAAACAACCATTTGTATATAGAACAGCTGGAAGATATTTTGTACAGAATTCTGGTCTTCATTTTTCTCTTTTCTGTTTCTCTAGGAAGTTGCTGCACCAGCAGCAGATTCTGCTAATAAGGGATATATTGGTAAGTGTTTCAGTATGGATCTTACTCAGGTTTTTTATTGCTTCAGCTAAAAGGTTGTAAGACTGTGTTGTGAAGATTTTTTAAAAGAATGAATCTGGACCAAATTGTGTTACATCCCTTGAAATTAATTTCAAAATTGACATCTGGGCATCTAGAATTCCCTTAGCTCTGCTTGTGAGTTTTCCATATACAGCTACCTTTTTATTGCTGATTCCAGACTGGGTATGGAAGGAAATCTGCAGCAGTGTGTATATTAAGAGAGAAAAGATGATCTATAAAAGATAGTGGCATGCAAGGTTGTGAGAAGGCGTGTTAACTTCTGTTTCAAAGTCCCAGTAGGCAAACAATGTAACTCTTAAAAACAGTGAAATGAAAACTGTTTATTTCTCAGAGAACTGTAAGTCGCGGTGGTACCTCCTCACTTCTGTTTGGAGTTTCTTTGGAAGTAAAATAATTCTGTGGAACTGAGCTTAGACGAAATCCCCCTTTTTTAAGGCAGCTCCCGAGTAGGTTGTTTTCGGGGAGCTTGACTATGCTTAGGATTTTTTCATGAATGTTTATGCATGTTTTTGCTTCAAGTCTAAAGCCCCAGGTTTTAATGGTTGATGAAAAGCAGACAGCACACCAGTAAAGTCAGGCAGTGGGATGGAAATGCTGCTGTTTCTTGATCTGGTGACGAGTGCTTAACACTTAAAGAAGAGTTTTTGTGGGGTCATGATAGTCAGAGAAGGATTATAAACAGAAAATGGTAGCTAGGAGTATGTGCTTTTCCATGGAATATATAGTTTCTGAGTACAGAGAGTACTACAAGTTCTTTAATACAAACTCACGCATAACTTTATTTTTGAGGGGAGAAGTAGGAAGGCTCGACTGAAAAAGTCTTGGTCTTGCCTTTCATTTGAAGTACATAAAATGGTATTAAGAGCATCTGTTGTTTATTTATCTATTTTTGCTTACCCATTGCCTGCTTTCTTTAGTTTATGACTAATGATTCTTGCTACCTAGTTCCAAATGTAGAGCTGCCATCCCTCTGTGCAGAGAGGTTTCGCTCTGGACCACCTGGTGAAGAGGCTCAAGCAGCGAGCCAGTTCATTGCAGATGTGATTGAAAAGTAAGAACCATCTTAGTGCTTTTAAAATACAAGCAACTCTGCAAGACAGTTTTCTATTTCCTTGCTTACTCTCATTTTATTTTAGTTCACAGATGATAGTGAAAGAAGATCTGTGTATTGCCAATGGCAAGGTAAGTTGTATCTCAGAACAAAGAGGGAGATAGTAACAGGATCACAGTACTTGTACACAAGTACAAATACAGAAGGTGTTTGGGGTTATAGGGGGTTTTATTGTTGTTTTTGCTTTTCAGTCTTCATAGCTTGGTTTACATCTTAAGTGTGAAAATCAAATGATAGAAAAAAGTATCTGTATTTAATGTGGCCAGAATTTTCTTATATGTTGTACCATTTGCTTAGCTGATGTAATATCTCACACGTGCAAACCTTTTTTGATAGCTTGCTTGGGTGTTATACTGTGATATCATTTGTCTGGACTATGATGGAAACCTTCTGGATGCCAGTGTCTTTGCTTTGTTGGCAGCATTAAAAAATGGTAAGTCTTCCTTAATCAGAGACGTTCTGATTAGTGTTGCTTGGAGAAATGCATTAGGTTTGAACCCTGACAAGCACGTAACTGGTTCATGGGACTGTTTGTTTCCTGTCATTTGAATGCAAATACAAGGTGGAAATGATGGTGGGGTGCCACAGGTGTGTAGCACCTGGAAAATGGGATCTTTTTGTATGCTTATTATTGCTTTGTTAAAAGACTAACAGCTATTCTGCCACATGTTCTTTGGTGTCAGATACCTGAGTCTTTCAGCAGTGGCCATGAACTACTTTAACATCTAAATCAGAGTATTACTTTGATAATGTATTTTGTGTAGGCAGAATGAGCTGTTGGAGGCTTTGCTTACACAAATACTTTGTCACAACAGAATATTCCTTTCCTAGCTTAATGGATTGTAGTTCGTAAAAACCTGTATGGACTGACTGTTCACAGGTGTGCGGCTTTTAAATGCATGAACGCGGCAGTTTAAAGGGACGCTTAGGGCAAGGCCTTCCTTTTCTAACTTTGAATTGCCAGCCTTGGAATTCCCCTAGCTACTTAGCTCTTTTCCTCGTCACCAACAATGTATGGGTTGTCACAGCAAGAGTTAGCTGAAGGTCAGATTGTACTGTTTCTACAGATGAATAAAACTCATGACATGAGACTATATTCCTAGGTTTTTTTATGTCCAGTAGACTTACTGGGGAAAAAATACTTTTTGTTAAATATGACTCCAAAGTATTTTAATTGTGTGGCATTTTGGAAGTAGAAAATATTTCTGTGTAAGGAGAAAAGCTTCTGTTACCTTCAGTACAAAAATCAAGTAACTTCCTTGAACTGGTAGTTCTAACGTAAATAGTTTCTCAAAGATTTTTTTTTTTTGTCGATAGTACCATTAATGTAGGCAAAACTCTATTCTGATTGATTTTCAGTGGGTTGGAAGAACAGCTTCAATATTTCAGTAGTTGTCAACATCTCTAGGCCTGCTAAACCCAGCAATGTTTAATATTAGACCATTGTAATTTTTTCATCTCTTCAGTACAATTGCCGTCAGTGACGATAAATGAAGAAACGGGTCTATCAGAAGTTAATTTAAAACAGAGGAATCCTTTGATTATCAGAAAGCATCCAGTTGCTACATCATTTGCTGTATTCGATGAGTAAGTTCCAAACTGTTTTGTACTTTATGGAAACAACAGTGTCTGTAAAACAAATAAAAGACAGAGAGGATGCCACCAGTGATGTTTCTGCACTTCCGCCAGCGACCAGCGTGGAGCCTCAGGCAGTGCTGCTGCACCCATCTTACATCCACAGCCTCTCTCATTGAACGGGCCTTTAGTTCTGTGATGTAATGAGTGTGCAGAACAAAGTGCAGTCTGTACAGCTTCTTCCTGTGGCTTAAAGCAGAAGTGGTTCCCAGCCTACAGGATAAGCTTAAAAGTACAGGGATAGGTACTGTTTTAGGTTTTTGAAGTATCTTTGCGATGGAAACATTACCAATGCAATTAATGTTTTAGAAGCCTGTGTAAGTAACTGATGCAAAGGATGGAAGTTTTTTAACAGCTTATTCCAAGGATGTAGTCAACAAAGGAAGTAAGAAGTAACAGTCCAGTTGGAACAATAGAACCCGTGGATAACTGAAAACGTAATTACCCAAGGTGAAGTGTAACCAGCATGCTTAAGTCATTGTTCATGTAGGAAAAGAATCTGATTACGAGAATTCAAAGTAATCACATCTGATAACTTGACTCCTCATCTGAAATTGTTTACTGGCTCTTCATTAGGTCAAGAATGTTAAGAATGTGTTCTGCTGCTATTTATAAATGATTTCTGGTGACATCCATTTGCAAAGTAGAAAGTGACAAGATAGTGCTCACTGTGCTATTCAAGATTTAGATTTCTTTGGAGATGTTGGGAGGTTATGGCATATTAATCTATATTCACAGAAATCGTTAGTAGGGCCTTTCATCCAAGTAACAAATGGGGTGGGGGAGAGCAAGAATCTCAAATGTTGACCAAGTGATTACCAAAATACATCAGAGCAGGACATTATTGGTACTTTAGAGTGCCTTGTTAATTGCTTTAATACCATTTCTGGTGGGTCTGAAGTTGGATGTACACTGAGCATTTGGGTAACATACCAGAGAGACAGCTGTCAGTAGGGTATTATTTACACACAAATCACACATACTTACACATAGATCACAAAGGTGCATGTGCAAGGCGGCTTTCCATGAGTGTCTGTTGGGCTTTGTTTCCTTCCCTGAAACCAGCTGTTGCATCAAACAAATTGCTTACATCTCCCTTTAGCTTCTAAAACTAAGTATTGAGGGGGTGTGTGCCTGTGCTGTGTGGTTTGTGTTTTGGGTTTTTTTTAATTCAGGTTTATTAGTTTTTCTAGAGCTGTTGACACAGCCCTTTAAATAAAATGCTTTACATACTCTGGCTTCCAGAGGCATTTTTCTTCTGCATAAAAGGCCTCCTTGAATAAATGAAAGTGGTGGGTTGCTGGTTAGTGTGGCTGTGGCTGAGGAGTGCTGGTGCAGAGCTGCTCCTGTGGCAGTGACCTGTACATCAACAACAGCCATGCACTGAACCGCTCATGTGAGGTATGACAGCCAAAATAAGCTGTCTTAAGCAATCCAGTGAATCCATTTTTGAACTATTCTCGGTCTTGAGTGATGTCAGAGTTCACTGACAAGAAACTGAGAACTTTGGTGAACTTACCCTTGGAAATGAGTTTTGCTTTAAGGTGTCTGGTAGAAATTAGTGCAGCCTACACCTAAAACCAATGCCAGTCTTTTGTGTAACTACAAAATAATGACTGCAATATTTCATATTGCATACTGCAAATGGCAAGTTAGTGGCATTTTCCTGCAATTCATTGGTGTCACAAATTTATAAAACGTACAGCTTTTATGCCTGTTTTCCAGAGTCATAAACACTTGATTATGTGGAATCTCCCACAGTTTTTGGCTTTTTTCCTTTTTTTAAAAATTGGTGCATTTTGGTAGGAAAACAAATAAGCTTGAGCACTAAATCCACCTACAAGTATTTTGTAAGACTACTGTAAAAATTGTATTTTGCAATAACATTAACGGAGCAATGTATAACAACATATCTGCATGCATTTTTCTTTCACAAGCACGTTACTCATTGTTGATCCAACTGCTGAAGAAGAAGATTTAGCAACTGGAACAGTAACCATTGTAACTGATGAAGAAGGCAGACTGTGTTCAGTCCATAAACCAGGTACTTCTAAATTTACTACAATGAAACCTATGGAGATGATAATGTTAGGTCAAGAAAAGATTATGTATCTGCCTTGCTTTGTGAGATGTGGGTGCTTTATGGAAACAGAGTGTCTGCTTGAATAATTATTAAATTACTTGCTCTTGAAAGGAGTTTTAAGATGGTGGCATGACTAAAGTTCAAAAAGCATTCATGGCTGGACCTACATACAGCCGAAGACAAATTTTGGGCATGTCTCCTGTTACAGCTCTGTTGTTTCCATTATCTTTGCCTGAAGCTAGGGTTGGGAAAGCTGTATGCTCCACAGGTGAAAGGCACTGGTCATGACAATTACTGTATTGATACTCATATTTGGAAATCACAGTTAGATACACGTAACTGAAGTATAAGTAGAAAATCATATTGTTCCCTTCAATGTTTAGGTGGAAGTCCTCTTACAGGAGCCAAGCTTCAGGACTGTATCACCAGAGCAATTACAAGACACAAAGAAGTAAAGAAGCTGATAGACAAAGTAATAAAAAGTCTAACACCCGAGTGAACAAAAAGAGAGCTCTTTTCAAAAGTGGATTTGTAAAAATTGTATTTGTTACAGTGTTCACAAACCTTTTATACTAAATAAACAAATACCAATACTACATTTACAAAGTTCATTTTTTCTAAAATGTTTTTCACCCTTATTCTATGTACAATGCTGTTGAGTGGTAAAAAATACAAGATAAAACATTCTGTTAAAAAATTAGGTGACTTGAGGAAACCAGATTCTAGCCACTTTATAGATAAAATTTCTAAGTTCTGTAAGGTTGGCTTCCAAAATCAGTTCATTTCTTTTAGTGTAATGTCAAAAATTCATTTTCCCACCAGTAATATAAAACACTAATTTAATTTTAAGCCTTCTCCTTAATAATCTGAAAAACAACTCCCTTTGAATAAATTTTTTTGGGGGGAGGCAAGTCTCATGATTTTGGAGGGGCCGGTGTGCCTCTTTTCCGTTTACTTTTTGAGTGGTTGCCTGAATGCTGTTGATGATGCAGGTGAGCTGCTTGTGCTGCCGCTGCTGCCATAGCCATTTGATGCTGCAAGAATCGCAACTGCTGCCATGAAGGAGAAGAGAGAAAAAGCTTGTTAGTGTTGACTATAAAGCTTTCGTATCAGGAAGAATGAAGCGGGGGGGAAAGAAAGAAAAAATGAAGAAGCACCAGGTTGACAAAAGGAACACACCATGTACTGGGGCAATGGGTACAGTCAAGCAGCACCAGTGGCACAGAAGCCTGCTGAGGGCACAAGCTAACATATTACATGTGTATGTGCACAGCTTCGTTTCTTTGCCCTTTCTCTTCGTTGCAGTAACTGCAGTAACTCAGCAACTTCACTGAGTGTTTGGGTTACACAGTACATTTTTAATGTGATACCTTCTCAGTGTATGCATCATTTGAATTTTCTGAATGTATTACAGAGAGGAGACTGTGTGCTAAAAAAATACTAAAATATTTTCATGAAGCATCTGAATGCTAAAGGAATGCTTTGCAGAGCTCTTGCTTCCACGTACTGACTGTAGCAGTGCTACATTTGAATTTCCAGGTGCTTACATCCATGCCATTTTGAAATGTATTGGCTCCTGGCTTAGTATTTAGATATGTGCCACAAGCACCCCTTGAATGTTTGCAAATCAGGAAGGTGGAGGGCTTAAACGAATAAAAATAAATTCAGTGCTCCAAGCTGACAGAACCACAGATTTCAGGTCTTGCATGACAGTTTGCCACACACATGCTGGTTTTGCTGTTGTTTTTTTTTCCTTCAATTTGCGAGACCATAACCGCATTAGTTAAAAGAGAGCCAAAAGGGCAGTATTTTTGATTTTGGAGCCAAGAATTGTATTTTTAATTTTTTTTTTTTTTAAACACAGTCAGAGTGAAGTTGCTGGATTACTTGTATCTGTTGCTGCTGCTGCTGCAAGGCTTGTTGTTGTTGCTGTTGCAAGGCAGAAGAGAGCTGGAGTCTCTGCTGAGGAAGGCTTTGCCCAGGTCTGTTCACGGCAGAGCCAAGCTGAGACAACACTGAGAAAGGAGAAGGGGAAAGCAGGCAGGTCAAAGAGGTCGGGTTGAGTTGGTCAGGGGAGGAAGACATAGGAATAAAGTGTAACAGGAAAGGGGGATCAATAGAATTAGTTTCAGAGTCACATTGGAAACACTGCAGAATAAAGTATACATGATATACATACTCTGTTAGTTAGAACATAATTAGATTTTGAAGTGCTTGTGGAGACACAAAGGTTTCTCACACTGGATGTTAAGCACACAGTTAAAGAAACATTCCTTAATGAAGTCTGGCATGAAGTTCCCTGCATTTTCGTTTTGTCTCAAGCGTAACTTACTTTCATGTGATACTATCAATTGACAGCACTTAACTGCCTAACAAAGCAGAGAAATGCATGCTTTAGAAGTCGAGTATTTCTCATATAATTCATGTGCCGATAATAAACAGTAAATCATTCTGATCTAACATAAGACTTCCTTAAGACCAAACTTCATTTCAGTGTGAATTTATCAACATAAACACTTAGCTACAAAAGGAGGCTCAGCAAGCACATACCTGTGGCTTGAGGTTGCATAAAATTCCCTACTCCAGTCAGGTTAATTACAGCAGCTTGTTGGGCAGATAATGCCTGATCTTGATTGGATGGACCTTGGTCAGACCCCTAGCAAAAATGAAAAGCTTGATCCTTATTACCAAACTTTTGTATCAACGAATAAGCAAATAAAGCCAGTGTCAAGGCAAACTTCTGAAGTGCCATTTAAAAACATTTAATGCTATGTCATCCAGTGTGTGTAGATACAGGCTATAATGTAGTCAACTAACAGTAGAATAAACAGATACTGAACACCCCAAAACAGCTTTGTTTTGGCAGAAATGGTATTGTTCCTGTTACCCAACAGAAGTCCCACGTAGTTGTCAATTTCTCTGCAGTCTAGCAGAAACTACACTTTTTGGCTGTAATCTTATGACAATTTCCTGTCCCACTCCCAGCCCCGAAGTCTTCGGGGGAACCCCTGAAATCATCCATGTGCAAGGGTCCTAATCAATCAAACTGTGCAAAGCCTGACACACTCCCATGTTCATACTGTGCCACACACTCCTTAATTTCATAAAAATACAAAACCTGCTTTTAAAATTACATTTTCAGAACAGAGTAGTTTTCACAGTAATCACTTAAAAGGAATTAGTGTAGTCTGACCTAGTGTCTCCTGAAGTCAAACGGTGCTGAATTATGACCTCTTCTAGAACTTAAATTATGCATTGATTTATAACACAGGGAAATAAAGCATTATATGCACAAATCAAGAAAACTGCATGGCTTATCAGTCAGAAAAAATCTGGTGCAGTCCAGGAGTTGCAATGCTTCTTTACCATGACATTATAATGCCACTAAGATCTAGGAAAACCAGACCAAAAGATTGCTCGTTGAGACATCATCGCCTCCATGACGACTAAGAGTCATAGAACCACCACGTGGGGAAAACCCCTAAATATGAGATGAGAATGCATATTTGTATTATGTTCGTAGCACAGAAAACTGTTGTCCTTTTTGGGCCTAGGTTTTTTCCAACTAAGCACTTTGAGCACATATATTCTTGTCCTTATAAAAGCTAAGGAATCTAGTGTTCATAATAGCTCATTTTAGTCAATGACCTCCTACTCTATAATGCAGGGTATGAGAGAAGTTCCTTAGGGCAATTTAACCAATGCAGAGATCGATTTTCTCCAGAACTTTCTGCCACAAGGACTATGCTTACATCAGCCTTTTTGTAAATGCCCTTGATGTTCAATGTCCAGAAAATAAAACCCAACAGTACGAAGTCACATGATTTTTTTTTAAAGTAACTCAACTACTAAATGGCATTCAGAAATCTGGATGCTGAGAACAAATCTGAAACTTTCCCATTAAACTGTCCCACAATCCAGAGCCAGGCCTGTGGCACAGAAGGCTATATACCATAAAGCATTTGAAAGAGGCATCTTATTTATGAACAGTCTACAGTAGCACAAGTGAAATTATGACAAACTTGAGTATCCAGTAAAGAGTATTTGCGAAGCAGAAGGCTTGCATGTCTGGGAAGATGAACACAAAAGCAGACCAGCTAGTTTTCCCAAACTGCTGCATCAGTTGGTTAGGATTTTTAAGTACTGACTACTGACCTGGTACCTGTACCTTAGGATTTTTAAGGTGCCACTAACCACTCAAAATTTGTCATTTTGAGGACAGATTGGTCTCTATCAAGACTTTAGACTTCCTCAGTGATTAAAGCCTTTTAACACTAATTACAGGCAGCAGCAGAGCAAATGTCTTAAGACTACAGCTTCAAAGACAACTGGTATTTCCTTTGGTGCAAAGAAAATTCTGTTGAACTATAGAAGTGAGGGTTGTAAGCCAACTCACAGCAGTGTCAGTAACAAATTTTAGTTACTCTTTAATAACCCTGACTGCATTTTTTCTCTGTTCATCTGATGTATCTGTTAGTTATGACATACATAGCACTAACCTGATTTTACACCACTCATACAGTGGGGCTGGCTCTCTTCATGACAGAGTTAGACAATGCTCAGCCAGTTTTGTTACAGCTCTTCTATATGGGATATTAATAAAGAAGTATAACCCAGCTCCAGCCATAGCAATAGAGCCACTGCAGTCTTTGCTGTTTGAGAAGGTTTAGTAGGAAGAGTTTCCTCCCCCTCTACTTCAGATCTATTGGGTAATGGCTCATTTACTTGTGGAGATGGGGAGATTAGGAGAAACTGTTTCATCCATGCACCCCAGACTAAGGGCTGTTAGCACACACCTGTTCTCCCTGGTGCTGAGGGCTACAAGTTGTAGGGTGCTGAGATTGTTGCTGTGGAGAAAACTCTGACAGCTGCTGCTGGAGTGGGTTAAAAATAAGTGAACCACCTGGAAGCTGTTGAAGATTAAAAACAAAAGGCATAATTCAATCAAACTGCTGAGTTTCCCACTGTTCTAGGATGAACATAGTATTGATAGTGATGTACTTCCTGGAGGCTTGGTTTTAGTTTTATAGTTCCTTTAAAGTCAATCAGTTTACAATTGTTGCTGTTTGTGAAAAAGTCTCATTCTCTGAAAACAAACTTGCATGAACTTACAGCAAGATATTTCCATAGAAAAATCCATTTAAATTATTTTAATTAAAATAGCAGATACTGTACTGATACTGGAAAGGTAAATGCCAGTCTTCAAAAGCACTGTATATAATTTCCACTTTCAAAATATTCCACTGAATTTTAATAGATAGTGAAATGGCCTTGATTCCTCTCCCTCACCCCAGCTTTAATTGCACTTACTTCAGCCAAATTGTTCTTGGTTTATATGAGTGGCAGAGTTAGCTTGAAAGGATGTCTTTCAATGTGGAATCACTCGAATACAAGCATTTAATTCTACAGAAGAGCTCTAGTCTGGCGTAACTGCCTCCTGTGCCTGCCCTTATCCATGTTTCTGGAGTGTGTACAGGAGTGGGAAGAGGAAGTAGCAAAGCTGGTAATAATTTTTTGAAGCATGGTGTAACATATGTGGAACACTGAAGCTGCAATTGTGCACCTGCATTTGGCAGGTGACTTCAAGGTCCAGGAACTCCACCCAGTTCCACAAACAGTCCCTGTTCCGCTTTTAAATGCAACTCTGACATAACGAGCAATGTCTCCTCATGTTTGTATGTATGCTTAGTGCAAAGAAAGCATTTACAGACCTTCTAAACTCCCTATCTTACGTGAACTTCCATTTCCATGACCAGAAGCTCTTTAAACCTATTACTGCAGCTACCTGTGCATGCTGAGCTTGGCTTTCAGGCATTCTATGTGTAACCTCTGAGTGATTCCACTACACTGTTTTGTACAGTATAATTGTAACTTTAATATAAAGAATGATCTGCAAAGAAAGCTTAGGCAAATCCTAAAGGATTGTATTTTAGGATTAATCTTTTGAATCCAAATGTCAGCATCTTTGGATTGTTACTGAGAATTATCTGCTTTGTTCTGAGCTAGGAATATAACTTCCACCTGGTATCTCTATGGAAGTAGTCTTTTCTCTTAGTCTAAGCCTTTTAAATAAGCAATTAAGATTTGCAGAAAATGGTCTGACCACCTGACTCTAAAGATCTGTGTGGGGTAGTGCAGTAAGCAGCACTAAGCAGGTCTCTACAGAAAGATATGAAATTATCATTATTATTGTGTCCAAGTATATCAATTACCTGTAGAAGATTTAAGGGCCGAAGATTTGATGTATTTTTCAAACCAAATGGGCTGCCTGTTAAAGAAAACATCTTTTTATTAGTAGTGAGTCTTTACTCAGTTGTATTTGTGCTTTGCAGTACACCTTTCCACTGGGACTATTTCTAAACATTTGGAAGCTGGAAAACCGGCAAGTATAAATTCATACTTAATACAATGCTGCATTTTCCATAATGCAGTTCATAGTTATTCAGACTCCAAGCGTTAAAAAAGCTGAATAACTGAAAAGAAATCTGTATCACTACTAACCACTGTACCCTATAACCTGTTAATGCATTTACACAAAGGTGATTGTGGAGAACACCACAGCAGTTATTTTTCAGTGATCCTTCTGTCTTTAAAAAGTTTTACTGTTTGTACAGTAAATCCAAAAAAATCCATGGGCTCAATGAAGTAACACACTCTCATCAACCTTTAACAGGAAACAATCCCACCCCAAATCTGAGCAACGCTCCACTAAGACAGCAGCTATCAAACAGAAGCCCTGGAGGTCTTGCACAGACCCAGCTCAGCTCACTACTCGCATCTGTAGTGTGGGTGACAGCACAGCATGTAAAAATCTGTGACACCAAACTGGTAGAGGTAGATAGTGCTTGAAAGGACAGGACTAGACTAAAAGCGATCTTCGTGAATTGAAAAAATGGTCCAAAACTCAGTAACACTGAATTAAAAAAAGACAAATAACCACGTACAAAATTGTAACTAGCTTTGTGTCTATACAGCAAGAAAGGACATGAGAAGTTACAGTAAGTCACAAACATATCCAAATCATCCATATCACAAACTACAGAGCACACAAAAGAAAAGAACCTCTTCACACAGTTTACATTTATAAAATTCACTGTCACAAGATGCTGCAGAGATTCCAAAACTTAATGGATTCAAAAACCAATTAGATAAATCTACAGACTAGAAATCTAGCACAGGATATTAAGCACAAAGATCCATGTGGATATTCTTCAGCTGAGAAAGTCTCAAAGCTGTAGATTGCCAGAAGAGGTACAGTTGTTTACAAAGGGATGTTTGACTTCACACTTTTTCCTCATCTTATACTCTCTCCTCAGTATCCTCTAATGGCAACTGTCAGAGACAGAATATAGACTGGATGGATTTTTGGCCTAAATCAGTAAAGCCATTCTTACGTTAAGGTAATGCTGTTTCAAAAAATACAGATAAAAAATAGGCAGACCTCATTTGGGGAAATGTTAACAGGAATGTTGTGAAAGAGATGAGATGCATTTATTCTGCTGTGCTCCACAGTGGTAAATCAGCCAAGCTCAGGCTTGTGTCCAGTTTTGGTTATCACATTTTAAGAAGGATGTAAGCAAATTGGACAGTCTAGAAAAGAGTGACAGGATTATGAAAGGTTTGAAAAATACGACCTATCAGAAAGAGAAGACAAATGTGGGACATGACAGCATGTTTGATACTTAGAAGGTAAAGAAAAAGAGTGAACAAATATTTTTCACGTCTGAAAGGTATAGGAGAAAAAAAATTGCAATTCAGAAGATGTACTGTAATTAGAAGGAAACATTTTGCATGGATAATGAACCACTCCAAACTACCACTGAGGAAGACTGGAATCTTCTTTAGTGAAGGTATTTAAAGACAGTTTAGATAAACATTGGTTCAGTATGGCTTAGAAAGATTTGATTGTCTTAGCATCAGGGATGGATATCTTGAAGTGTTTTACCCTTCTCATTCTGTAATCATATATTAGATTTTTTTCTTTATTGTATGTTCAGAAAAAATAAACTCATACTTTAAATTGTGGTTTTGAGATTTATATAGATGCATTTGAAGGCAGTAAGGAACTACTTAACTGTCGTACAAGAATAAAGTAGTACCAGGGCCAGAATAAAATGCCTCATACATTTAAAAAGTGAGGCCTCTTTTTAAGTTCAATCTTTTTTTTTTTGGCATGAAAAAATTGCATTTGAATTTGGAGTTTCTCTCAAACTTCTTACTGAGCATACCAAACAATCCAGGTTTTGACTATAATATCCCCAGCCCAGCTCACCAAAAACCATCTTCAAACAATCTCCAACACAACCTACACCTTGAATGCAAAAGCATGTTTGTTGTTCCTGAGCTCTAGCCATCAAATACACACAACCTCTTCACACAATGGCCATTTCAGTCCATTTTTCTCACAAAATGTTTTCACACTGTCCCTGTCTGAAGGGTGGCTTTTCCACTCAGTCACACTGACCTGCTTGAGAGGCAGACTGCATTGCAGTGGGCAGCGCACTTGGTACCAGACCTCCTGGGGGTAAAATGCCACTCAGATTTATACCTGCAGGGGCTATGGCACCAGTGTTGCACCCCAACATAGAGTTTGAACCACTCATCAGTGACTGTGCTCCACTGTAGAAGAGGAAAGACAATACATCAAACCCAAGAGGCACAAGTAAACCTGAATAAATAAATTTTTGCCCTCTGTCTTATGGCAAGTAAATCAGTTGCTTGCTGTAAATTATGCGATTATGGATAAAGCATCAGTGCAGCTTAAAAAAAAAATTGTTTTGCCCAGCGCATAACAAATACATTCCATATTATTGGCATACACAGGTTTTTTTTCTTCTTTGCTATCAGCTGAGGAAAATAAACCACAAGTGGTCCTTTTATTCTAGAAATATTAAAAGATCTTCAAAATGGTTGTACTATCATAAAAGGAACAGGTTTGCATTCTCTTTTTGCCCTCTTAAGAATGTCTCTAATTTATCAACAGTGAGCAACTGCTGAATACCTTAGCTGGATAATTGAAATGTCTGATACTTGCACTGAAGCACCCTATGTGTCTTACACTAATCATTGTAATTGTAGAATTTTCCTTAGCCTAAAAAGCAGTTCCTCTTATACCATACAATCTATTCTTGACAGCATTTATTATTTTCTTCAAACCACAAAATGAGTTTTAAGGATTAAAGACTGTTTAACCTCAATGCTTTTTTAAGTTGATAGAAACAAATCTGTTCCCATTTTTCATTTAGATTGGTCTGCATATGATATTCTCTGATTAATAAAAAAAAGTTTTCAAACTTATAGAGCAAAACTTCAGAAGTCACTTAAATTGAGATAAAGCCTTAAGAAATGAACCTATATGAGTCCAAAAAGATAAAAGCAATGAAGGCCTTTCTTAATAGATCTTTTCAATATTCCAATAGTAGGTGACTTATATTTGGGAAATGCAGATAGTTTCTAGTGGCTCTTCACTTTGTAATTACAAGGTGAATGATCTTTTTTTATTGCAGATCCTGAAAAATATTTACCCTAATGGATGGTGGACAGTCCCGGACCACACCCCCTCCCACCAACCAACCAACCAACCCCCCCGGCAAATTTAGAAACCATCATAACAAAAGACTTACCACACAGAGCCCACTACATTGATGAAGTTAAGTCCTGCAGGGTTTGCCATGACCTGGGTGGAGGTTGTTCCTGTAGTAATGGATGTTACCATGGTGGAAAGAGGAATGGTCATTACAGGCAGTGCCTGGCTCAGAGACATTTGCTGCTGAGCAAACGGGGTTAACAAAGTGGGCTGAGGGGTGAAGCCTGAATCTTGGGGAGTAGGGGTGGCAGAAGGGGTAATAGGAGTTGAGCTCTGAGCATCAGGAGGGTGTGGGGTCGATGAAGGGGTGTTGGTTGGAGTAGGAGTAGATGGTTTAGGAGTTCCAGACCCTGCTCATTGAGAAAAATAAAAAGTGCTAGTTTGTTATAAAAGGCCAGTCCTTTTTGTATAAAAAGGTTAATGGAATCTTACTTAGCACTGACAATTTCTTCCGTTTTTTAGACTGCAAGTGTTAATTTCTACACGACACAAGTGTTGCAGCACACACTCATTGTTAAGGATGCAGTATAATCACAAAGAAAACCCATTCTCCATGCTTCATTCCTTGTGACATACACCAATTTATATTTTCCTTTAAGGCTTCCATAATTTATCGTACATTAAGTCGTAATTCCATTCAGGAATACTTAAAATAATTTCTTAGTGACCATTTTAACCTAATTAATGTTTGTCCTAAATTGTTAAACAAATAGTATCCATGTACTGCCTGCACAATAGCATCGTGTTAAAAACATATGGAAAACAGGAGAGTCAGCAAGAACATGTACTATTTCAATAATCCTGGGGCTGATCTAAATTTCATCAGATAGTCAAACTGCCATTTGCCAAATATCGACCAAATAAAAAGCAATTAATTAATATTTAAGAACCAGAGGATAATACTGCATCTTTAAAGCTACTGTGTAATTCCCTCTGCTTAAATGTAGCACATACAGCTGTATTTGTTGTGGATGCAGTAGGCAAAAGTCTATCAATACAAAAACAAAACAAAACCCCAAAAAAGCTTGAGCTGTTTTTTTGGTTTTCTTTTTTTTTTTTTAGCTTTCATGTCCTGCAGAAAGAAAGGAAATAAATATGAATGGTGACCAGAGCCTTAAAGTAACAACTGTGTGCAGCAGATTTACATAATTTATAATACTAACATGAAACCAGACTCAATATTTTGGAAGAAAACTTTCATAAGTTTTCTTTTTTATCTTGTGCAAAACAAGAAGGCAGAGAAGTTACACCTTTTGAGCTACCCAGATTTTAAATTATTTAATGCAAAAAGCATATTTTAATACCATGCAGGATACTGGAATGTGCAGTATACAATTATTCATAAAAATACTGAGAAGCTGCAGCTATGGTTTCCTCTTTGTACAGATCTGTTCACGAAATGGCTCAAGACGCATACATGTTTTAGAAAATGTTTATGATCTACAGCTATGATTACAATGATCCTGTCAGTGTTAATGAAAATACTGTAACTAGGATGTCACTTCTGACTGAAATTTGCATTTTAACGCCTGAGAATATGGTGCTATCATCAGCAGCATCACCACCACACTTGCAATCAGCAATGATTTGTAAAACAGTGTAGGAGTGTTTTTAAAAAATCATCTTATCGTTTATTGTATCATCACCTCGGGACTGATCAGATTATATACATACATAGATACACAACTGCACCAGCTCCTATAACATTTAAAAAACCAGATGCTTAAATTATGTAAAGGCAAATTGATCTAACATACTGTTTTTACACTGGAGGAAAAAAAAAATCTACACTTTGGAATTTTATCTCATCACATCATCTACCAGCCTTTCATATATGAGGAGATCATGCTAATTGCATAAAAGGTATTAAAACGTATACACAGAGGGTGCATACATATATATACAGAAAACGAACACAGTTACAATAAACATAAAATACATACAGTGAACAAGAGACCTGCCTAAAGCTGCACAACTTATACAATTTAGGGTACACTGTACACTTAAAATTCATCATTCCACAGGTTAAGAAGTTTATCTCAGGAAGCATTTATGCAAAAGCCTAAGATTTAATGGAGAATTTAGGTCGTGACTCACTTTGTGAAGAGCTCGCAGGAGACATGGCAGCTGGAGAGAGCATGCTAACTTGATTAAGATCCATAGATTGTTTCCGAGAAAGACCGGGAGGCTTAGAAGGAGGAGGTGGAGTTGGGGATTTTAGATGGCCACTTGACTGTTGTGAGCTAAAAATATTACCTGAAAAAGCATAATTAAAATACATTACTATTCTGTGAGTACATGTTAGCTTGAATATCAGGACAGAATTTTGTGAACAATATAATCAGAAATTAAAAAAAAAAAAAACCAAAACACAAAAACCCCATGCTCTTTTCACAGAAAAGATGCTGGTATTTTTTAATTAAATCTTTACTAAAGGGATATTCTGTCATTTTACAACAGGCACAACATATTAAAATAACACACTTGAGTCAAACAATAATTACCTGAAGAGCTACATCCTGAACTTGAAGGTAATTTGATAGGAGGAGGTCGGTGTTTTACACCTTTCCCCAGCACTGAAGACTGAACAGAGCCTGATACACTTTCTGGCTGCTGGGAGGAAAGAGAAATTAACACTACCACAGCAATGATGAGAGCTTCCACACAGTTGACAGAAAAGACAATTCAATCGATTTGTATTAAGGCTTCTCAGAGCTACAACAAAATTCCTTTCAGACATTTCAGATGAACTCTCTTTAGATAAAGTGTTTACCATCAAGAAGCAGCATGAAAGTGCTAGTAAAAATTTAAACTGAGCAAAGTAAGTAAAATAATTAAAGAGCTTCACTTTTCTCCATAATTCTGAAATTCTTCATTGTAATTTTCACAAATGCAAAAGTGACAAATACACTTGAAATAATAGAATATTTAGGTTTTACTTGAAAAATTACATCATTTCATTCATTCATTCTGTATATACCTGCCATTTTCAACCAAGACAGACTTAAAGAACAGGATCAGAATTCTTCATTCTGGGAGCATGATTTCGAGTAAGTTCAGGAGAATTCTGAATGCAGAGAAATCAAGACACATTTCCCCACTGGCTTCAGTGGGACCAAACTTCCTATTTTTAGAGAGAAGATGCAGCCTTTTTGTTTTTTCTTATAACCTAATTATCAGACTGTCTGAACATAAATCTACTTCAGCTACTTGAGTCTGTAGTGCTGTCACTCACAACAGACCCTAAATCCATTATTCCAATAGCTGACACTGTCAAAAGACTCAACAGTGAAACACATTCACAGTTACAGTCTATGTGTTTTTACCTATAAAGCAGGTATCCATAAATGAAAGTAATGTCTACACAAACATACAGTTCACAAACTGCTGAAACTAGGAAATGAGGCTGGCAATATAGTGAATGGAATATTTCAATACTGGAGCCTCAATTAGATGTGCATGAGCTAAGAAATCAGAGCATTGTGCAGAATCACCCATTTTGGTGAGCTTAGCTTCCACTGATTCTCAGTAATAAGAGACAGTCCCTCTACATGTTTCTAATTGCTTGCTTATAAAAAAGAATCTTTTGAGGAAAATTCTGAGGACTATCTTTCTCTTCTTCTATTAAAATCTGCTTTCTTGATTTTGAAAATAAAGACCAATGTCCCATTCCAATGATGACTAGATCATTAAATACAGTAACTCGAGTAACTCTGGTCCAGCTTTTGGTGGGGGCTTGGAAAGGCAGACAAATTGACTTCCACGAGTACCCTTCCACCCCAATTATTATATGATTTTAATGAATACACACACACATGCATGTACATGCCTGTATGTGTGCACTCACACAGAGGAACATTCATATCCCTTTCTGCAACTGCTGGCCTTGGAATGCTGCTGGTCTGGCTGACACCTGGAACTACCTCTTTTGGGAAACACTGCTGGAGTTCGTAAGTAGGTATTTAGGGGAAAGATGTCACAAATACCCCAGTGGATACAAATCTCGTTTACTAGCTGGTGCATAACACGCAGCTCACTGCTGAAGTACTGACTCTGACCAAAAAAAGCCAGAAGCAGCAGGTAAAACACAAGGCAATACCAACAGGTAGGAAAATTTGGGAATGCAAGCATTTATACTGGAAACGCAGAAATGTGTGTGCATGCAAACATACACAGTTTCAAGCTGTTGGGGCTTGTGTTTCGGAGGCTTTTTTGGTGGATTTTTTTGTCTGTTTGGGGTATTTTTTGCCTTTTTTGTTTGATTTTTTTGCCTTTATTTTTTGTTTGTTTTGGTTTGTTTTTTTTTTAAGTTTTCCTCTTCAAATTGAAGAGAAAATAATTTGAATTCCTACAAGGTAAAAGAAGTTCAGCTACTCCATCTGCTTCTGTGTTTACTGACCTGCAAAACAAGACACACAGCTGCATTTTACTATACTGCTCTATGAAAGTTTCATCTGAACAGGGAAAAATGCTAAAACAAAATTCTGGAGCTAATTACATGATACACAGCAAACCCCCCACCCCTCAAAACAGCTAAAAGACAACATTTGAACATTGAAAATATAAATGCTTTCCACCAACATTTCCAATATACTCACATTGAATGTCATGACCATACTGTATTTTAAAATTCATTCAGGATGACATTTTTAGGTTATTTTACTGTTAAACGTGGATTGCAAAAATTATTCTAATAATTCAATAATTAAGGGCAAATAGAAGAAATGTGTAACTTGATAAACTCACTTCCATTTCCTTCCCTGGAGAAAGATGACTGACTGATCCACTAGAATTATGAAACATTTTCACAGTACATTTAGCTTCATTTTGCACTAACTCCTGGTACTGGTTCACCACCCTGAAACAAACGATGAGGACATAAAAAGATTACCAACTTTAAACTTTTAAAGTAGATACATATAGATAACCACATAATTGTATTCGTTAGAGTCATATATTTTATATATTATGTAAACATATTTCTATATAACATAGATATGCACATATAAAAAACCTATTTATACCTCTCTGTATCTTTCTACATTATATTCCTGGGCTCTTAGATTTATTCCATTTTAATTTTTAATCTCTTTTTTTTTTCTAATGCAAAATACAGTGTGAGAAACACTGTATTGGAGGAATATGGAAACCAACAGACAGAACAGTTCCATTCCCAAAAGCAACTGCAGATCTTTGGGATGTCAGTCAATGGGGATCCCATTCCTCCTTTTATTACAGAGGTCCAGAATCTTTTTATAAAAGTGTCTCTTCTGCTTATGCTGCCTGTGGAACAGTCAACCCTCCTTTAGCTTGAGGTTTATGTCAGGTGAGGAGTCTAAATGTAAGGGCTGAACAATCACTCCTCTGTGAACATTACTACAAACATTTGATAAAGCATCAGGCAAACAAGTTTAAAATACTGTTCTATCAAAATGAATCAAATACTACATCTCTACTAATCTAAGACAATCACGCTGAGGGAATACTGTTTCACAAAGATGAGCAGAATATACAAAGTGACCTTGAAATATCAAGCTGAAGTGCTGTGGTCACTTCCACTCTGGCAGGCTAGACCTCAGTGAAAACCTGCTGGAATTATTTCCATTACCTCATACCTAAATGTGATGAAATAAAGTGTATTTTGATATAGCCCTGCTTCTGTCATATGCTGTTACCTGACTAATGTAGACATAAGCAAGGGCCCCGACACACACAACAGAGGAAAGGAGGCAGTGTACCTTTTTTAGCAATTAGATTTTAGACTGACTCAAAATTACCGTGGAATCAGGGTAGTAAGATGCCATGTACTTGAAAAGGTCATCCTGCCCTCCTCTACTGTTTCTTCT
Source organism: Falcunculus frontatus (assembly GCA_013398115.1). Classification (NCBI taxonomy): domain Eukaryota; kingdom Metazoa; phylum Chordata; class Aves; order Passeriformes; genus Falcunculus; species Falcunculus frontatus. The sequence continues at coordinate 686,629 of VZRV01008519.1, read as the reverse complement.
TGTCCTTGTCCCTGAAATCCTGTGGCTTATTCTGACAAAAGGACTTGTGCAACCCCGTGATAAACATGATCTGGAAATCAATCCCAGTTAAAACTAGGCTCTTGTAACATTGTTTTACTTTTCAGCAAACCAATCCCCCCCAGTTCAGCTTACAGAACAAACAGCAAAAGTATCAGCACAAAGGAGGCAGGAGAGAATATAAGCAAAGAGTTTCTTAATCAAAATTACCTATTTAAAAAAAGAACATTATTACTGGTTTTTGATCAAATCGAAGACTCATTTTCCTGCCAGGCACATGAGGGTGCGGGGGGAAAAGAGCTATGGCACGTACATGAGCCAGAAGTATCCTACAGAGGCACAAAAACACAACTGGCTCTGACAGAGGCTGCTTTTTAATGGTTCTGTGCTTATATGCACAGGCAATCTAGGATGATGCACGCTGACAAACACTTTAAAACCACTTATTTTGCTGCCTCAGTTATCCCTGAATTGCTACTACTACTCATTCTACAACTAAAATATGCTGAAAAACTGCTTTATTACTTGCTTCTCTAGGACAGCTGAATCAAGACATGCACAATGCACAAAACTAAGACATATAAATCTTAATTGGTTTGTTACAGTTCAAATGACAAGTTCAAATGAACCATTTCCATCATTGCTAATTTACCATACCAAACGTCAGGATGAAATTACTGCTAAGTGCTCTCAGAGTTCAGGTAGCACAAGAAGCTGCACTCATGTATTTGATGTCTTCTATTCTTCCTTGCTTGTTATATGCAGAAACTACACACTATCCTACTTCCTGATATGATGACTAATTCCTCTTATTTTTCCTCATTTGTTCTGCATCTGTTTCCATAACTGTAGCAATGGCAGTCATAACTGCCAAAAATTTATTATTTGTCATCAAGCCAAATAGCTGCACAAACTATATTAATTTACCTTTCAGCATCAGTCTTCGAACCAATAAGGAACCTAAAATGTAAAGTACATTTTCAGTCATGAATTGGATTAAAAGAACATATTTTTATCATCACAAGGCTTCAAACAAATGGCAGCGCTGTGTTTTTTTCCTGCTCAAAACACAAATGATAATGTGTCCATTCAATGGACTGGGTATAATTTGGTATTTGAAATACACACTTGATTTCCTAACTATATATACAATATACACACGTGATCTAACATGGTCTCCTTTAACAGTAAATTACCTATAGAGCAAAAGGCAGAATATGGAAGTTTTGGATTTTATATTTAAAAAAAAAATGGAAGTGAGATACAGAATTATTAATGTAAAAAGTACAAAGGAAACGTTATGTATAAATCAACAACATACCAGTACACTCAGACTGAAATACAAGTTTCCTGAGGGAATGTCAAAACTAGCCTTACGCATGATATTTCAACAAACATTCAGTTTCCATAGTTTGATTTTACTTATACCAATTCCAATTCCCCATGATTTTCCAGACCTCCTAAATGAGTATCTCTCTTTTGCATAACACTTATGGCTTGCAAACTTATTACTGTTTTTTTAACTTTACAGAACTTTCTCCAGCTCCAAAAAGAAAAAAATATTAAAAAACCATTTTATTTTATTGAACAACAAAAATGTTTACTTCACCTTTCACTTCATACAACAGTTTGCTAATGAGGAGTTATCCGAGTTTTGATGAACTTTAATTGTCAACGTCTTAGCAATGATTTCCAAAACCCTCCAGGCATCTAATACCTCTAAATTCATTTAATTCCCAGCTTTATTACACAACTCTAAGCTAGCACTGTTGTTCCAGGAAGATCAGTACTAAGTACATGGGCTAGTTTTGGCTGGGGTAGTTAATTTTCTCCATGGTAGCCGATACTGGGCTGTTTTGGATTTGTGCTGAAAACAGCATTGGTAACACATGGGTGTTTTAGCTATTCCTAAGCAGTAACAACAAAGGTCTCTCACAAGCAAAAGGGCTGGGGATGTACGATAAAAATAACTTTCATTAGCAGAACTAAAAAGTTTACTCAGTCTCACTGCTCCTTGCCTTACTGAAATTTATAGGCTCTACTCTGCTGCACAGGTACCTCCACACAAATAATCTGGTACATACAACAAAAAGAGCCAAGAACAGAGAATCTTTGTAGAATCACAGCCAAAACCAGCATATTCCAAACAATTTAAAATGATGAAGCTTCTCAGAAGCTCATGTTTTTCTTCATTTATTTAGTTTAACTAGATCTAAGAGTAAACAGAATATAGTCAAGTCTTATGCTTTCATAGCATCAAGCAAATTTTGAGAACAATTAAAATTCTGAGTATTACCAAAAAAGAGTACAGCAACAATGTCTTACAGTATCTCTACAATTTGCATGATTGGATTTGCTGGTGGTCTTATTTTCCCCTCAATGTATCTTTAATGTAAAAGAATGTACTAATTTAACATGAAAGCACATTTGAAATATGATGGTTGCTTGCACACATTTTGTTTTGGTTTGGGTTTTTTTTAAAAAATCTTAAATTAGATGTCTAGCTCTAGAGTATTTTTGTGACTGAAAATGATAAGTAATGTTTGTTTTCTTTCACCTATTGGATCACAGCATAGTTTAAAAAAGAACATGTAACTTACTGCGATGGAGTTAATAGGTTGTCATTTTCCTCATCACCTTTCAGTGTCTGAATTTTACCATAGTACAAGGGATTGCCAAGAGACTGAAAAATGGTCAGTTTTGTTTTTTGAAGCTGATTACCAACTTCACATTCAAACACATAATCATCCTTCATTTCCTAAAAAGACAAAATGACCTAGTAAGTCTTGAACAAGCGTTAGCTGAAACAACGAGTAAAACAGACCAGCTCTATACACAATATAGAGTAAGAAACATTCTCTAAGTAACTCTGAAAGTAAGTAACATTCTATAGGAAGGGGTACATTATCTAAAATTAAAGTGATTCCAGAAGTTATATGAAGAGGATGAGAGGAAAGAGAGTTTATCTCCTAAAAATACAAAGATATTGCAAACCCCAAACAACCACGTTAGACACGGAAAGGCAGACTGGGTAAACATATACAGAAACAGTTTTATATGAATTATGACAATGCAAAAAACATTCAGAGTAAAATGTTGGAGCTGAACATTAAGTTCTATGGGAAAGTATTACTTTTTTCCAATGCGCATCTACAAAGATATCATGATACACGCTGTTAATGCATGTTAATAAAGATAGTACCTTGCCTCTGAAATTATTAAAAAAAAAAAAATCAATTATTTATGCCTTATTATATTAAATTACTACTTCTGATCAAATCACATAGTTTATGCCAAAAATCTTACGGTTCAACTTAAACATTGCAGAAAGAGATTTTCGTAAGAGGCATTTAATATTAATCTCTTTCAAAATTTAACATTTTGAATTCAATAAAGCTCTTTTTCATCAGTCTTTGATTGTCTGAGTAAATAAAGCAATTTGTCGAGCAAAGTACTGCTCCATGTAAATTATTATCCTTTCTTTAGTACAAGCTGCTTATCCTTGTATTTCTGGAAAATCTGAGGAAATCAGACTGATTACATGCTTGCTTTATTGTATAAAATTACGAGTATCTCTGGTAATCTTCCTGTGTCTCTGTAACACATGAAAGATTAATTAAATTGAGGGAGGGAAGATTATTCCACATTACATTGATTTCATTGAAATAAGAGGCATTTCAACTAGAGACAGTGAAGTTTGGCCAAAGGTCTAAACTACTCACGTGTGCTGGCCAGACAGTTGGTTGTGAGTCATCAGACTTGATAGACTTTTCCACTTTGGCATATTTTTCCACCTTAAAGAAAACAGAGAAATCAGAAAAGAAAGAATTCCCTATGTTATGAATTCAGAGAAACTTAACTGAAGAACCTTCAGAACTTTACATTTATAGCGTTACACCATATTTGCTATGTTAAACTTAACAAAAGAGTGAAACATGGTTTCAGACTACAGATTGAAGTAATTGCCTGCAATGTGGAATGGTTAAGTAATTTCACAGTAACAGTGATTCCTAAAGCCTCTGATTGAGTCAAGTACAACACAGCTGAAGTGAAAAGAGAGGTTTGTTTTGTAAAAACTTACACTGTCATTTCATGTGTAATTCGCATTCATGCCAGCCTATGATGTCCAAAGCTACAGTCTTGTCTAGTCTACAGTCTTTTAAAAAAATTTCAGAATACTAGAGAAGACTTGTGGAAAGGGACCTGGAAGTCCTAGTTGGTGGCAAGTCAAATCTGAGTCAGCAGTGCCCTGGCAGCCAGGAGGGCCAAGCGTGTCCTGGGGGGCATCAGGCACAGCATCAGCAACTGGGAAAGGGAGGGGACTGTCCCACTCTGCTCTGCACTGGGGTGGCCTCACCTCGAGTCCTGTGTACAGTTTTGGGTGCCACAATGTAAGAAGGATATAAAGTTACTAGAGAGTGTTCAAAGGAGTGCCATGAGGATGGTGAAGGTTCTGGAGGGGAAGCCGTATGAGGAGCAGCTGAGGTCACTTGGTCTGTTCAGCCTGGAGGAGACTGAGGGGAGACCTCACTGCAGCTACAGCTTCCTTGTATGGGGAAGAGGAGGGGCAGGCACTGATCTCTTCCCTGTGGTGACCAGTGACAGGACCCAAGGGAATGGCCTGAAGTTGTGTCAGGGGAGGTTTAGGCTGGATGTTAGGACAAGGTTCTTCACCCAGACGGTGGCTGGGCACTGAAAGAGGCTCCCCAGCATCAAGCAGGCCACAGCACCACAACATCAAGCCTGAGTTCAAGAAGCATTTGGGCAAAACATATGGTATGATTTTGGGGGCTGTCCTGTCCTGCAGGACCAGGAGTTGGACTTGATAATCTTTATAGGTTCCTTTCAACTCAGGATATTTTGTCAGTCCCTTCAGTACACTAGTAGTATGTGTTTTAGCAGTGCCAGCAACTAAGAACATGAATGTCCCTGAGAGAAAAATGCACACAGAGTGAACAAAAGAACTCTCAACTAGAATTCTCTGTATAAAATTCAAAACTTTTCAAAATATTAATGTCCCATAGTATAACATATCAAAAGAGAGAAATTTCTACCAGGATGAAAAGTGACTAGTTTTTAAATAACCTACAAACCTCATTTGTTTTTCTGGTTTTCGTACTGTCAGACAAATTCAAATAGACGTGTGCTCATTGAGCCCGCAGAAGAACAATACTAACAATTTGTTTGTACTGATTACTTCATCCAAACTATTCTGTTACAACTGCAATACATTACAGTGTGGCATAACTTGTGTTTACACCTTATGGTACAGAAAAGTAATTGTAAATGTTAAAGTCACTCTCCTTTTTTAAAAGTCATTCTTTGATACTGGTTACTTCTTAAATACTTCTCCGTATAATACAATTTCTAATAATTGCTAATTATACATAACAATTGGTGGTCTTACATCTACTTCAGAAGGAGCAGTCAAGTAGCAAGGGTTCTGTTTCCACATATCTACGCACTGGAAGATGAAAAAGTAGGATTAATATATTAAATACTTTAATTAAATAGTTAGAAGTATATTACATTACTTTTCAGAACACGTACATTTCCAGCTTTTGAAATTTTGAGGTCATACTGCTGGGCTGCTTTCCTCTCCTTCCTTTTCTGTAAGTAGTCAAGTAGTCTGAGCTGAGGTGGAGTTGAATAGTGAGCTACTTCTTGCTGTCTGTTCAGAGAGGACCTTGAGTACCTTTTGAAGCACCTATGGCAAAATGACACATAATGTTGTGAAACCATAAATATTAAATTCTCCACTGCCTGTGCACAAATACAGAAATATGCACGGCACTGCTACTTACATTGAGACTAGTAAGTTTTTAAATACTAGTTTGAAATCGCTTTTCTGGATTACACTGCACAACTCCAAACCTTGATTATATTGATAAAATATACTTGTATTCTGTTCATCTGTTTCAGCACTAAGAATAGGGTTATTTTTAAAATGCACGATTTAAGTACATCATCAAAATGAGTAAGTAAGAAGTTGCCAAGCTTAAAATACTTCTGTATTGTCATAAATTTCAGTTCCATCAAGAGATCTTTGTACTACTTATGTAACTATAAAGTTATAAGGACAGTAACTACCCTCTAGTCTTTGTTTCATGACAAACTCATGGGTACAGTAATGCCATTCTGTACATTCATTTAACCACTTTTCCTATTTTTAGTGGAATATTTATTGACCACCAAGTTTTAATTTCAAGGACAGTTTGATCAGTTCAATTATTTATATTTTTTTGGAAATTATCACTAGTTTGGCACTAGCATAGTATTTCAATGCAAATCCAGTTTTAAGTATTTCAGTAATTGTGACAGACCATTAATATGTTTCCTCTTTACAGAGTGAATGCAACTCTTGTGGCAGAACAAACATGTTGAACAAATGTTTCAGGCTTCTGTGGAAACAAAAAAGGGCCCAACCATGGACAAAACTGAAACAATTTCAACATTTTGTACATAGTGCATACCACATTATTTTTAATTTTTCCAAGATTCTTATATGCTTAAACTTCTGTTTAGCCTGAATGGCAAACATACAAATAATTCCTTTTGTTTGTTCATTCAGGATTAAACTTATACTTAACTTTTAAAAAATTAGAGACTAATATGCAACATATTCATTTATATATTTTACAATATTGAGCTGCCATCTGACTCTGCTTACACAAAATCTATGCAAAAAAAACCCCAAATCCAAACTGCAATGTAACAGATTACGTTAAGAAAATATATAAACACTTTCCTTTGACACAAAAATAAGCATACTACAGTATCTACTAGTTACTGAAATATAATACAATATTGAGCACTTAAAAAAATGATATAATTCCTTGACTGTTTCTCACACATTCCTATTTAAGTAGGTATTATATACGAGGAGCTAAATTTTCACATAAAGCATTACTTATATTTTTCTTTGAAAGCATGTTTCCTACTGAAAACTACCGTTTCATGGGGCGAGTGTTCATCTTCTGCTTGTTGTACAGGAGTCTGTTTGTAGTACAGGTCACTGCTATTGAAGGATCAAGACACAAAGGCTCTGCTGTAGCCAAAATAAGTTGGCTCTCAAGTAGGAGTTTGTCCTCCTGTAATATACACAGCTATTAATAAATATAAAAATATGACAACTTTTACACTAGTTAAGTTCCTATATACCTATGCATGTGGATGTTATCTTAAAAAAACCAGAAAAAAATGTATTAAGTAAAAAATTCCAATAAATGTTTATTTTGTTGTGTATTTGTGACATCACTGTAAAGTTTTTAAATAACCTCTAACCTACCTGTGTCCATTTGTGGTTGTCACTTGTTATAGAATGAACATCACAAATTAAGGTCTGTGGAAAAAGACATAATGGTAATTAGCTTTCAACTGAATAATAGCATTTCTTAATATATGTTCAGTAACCATGCATATCCAGTCTAGAAACTACACTAACACTGAGAAATTACTCAAGGCTCTTCTTTACCTGCATTGTAGGTCGCAAAAGAATGTGCTTGCTTTGGTACGTTGGAGATTTCATGTTACCAGACTGCCTATAGTCACGTATTTCTGCTATGACACATCCACAGTGGAAAATATTAACCTGGTTGAAAGAAAAACACCAACTTTTGAATAAACAAATATTTACCAATCTGTCCCTGCCTCTACAAAGAAGTTTGTTACATAACATATAAAATTCAGTGAAACTATGAATAAAACTAATAACTAAGATTTTCAGACTAGCAGTATTTCCCATGTACCTAGACATACCAAAAAGACAAGCTTCAAATGCAGTGTCTTAAGATGCCAGCAACGCAGTTGCAAGAAATTCCCATGCCAAACATTCCATAATGACCAAGAACAAAGGAAATTTTACTAGAGCAGAGTTGAAGATGTTTCACAGCCTTAACCAAAGCAATCTCTCTTTTATCTCCTTCTCCTCAGTATTTACTACTTTCTTTTCCTATATATCGATAAAATATTTATTTGTAGCATTAAATACTACAGTTTCATATGCACAGGTGTTTTATGTCATGTGCTTACAATCACCTATGTGAAGCACTCAAAAAAATCAAGGTCTATCTGGGTACCATACGTAAGTTCTTTTCGAAAACAAAAATTTCAAACCTGAGATTTTTCCAAAAGATCAACCAAAATAGGTGGTAGTTCCTCTGCATCCAAATATTCAAGCAGCTCTCCTTCCTCATAAGGCAGACGAATGGTCTCAGAATCTGAATTTAAACAAAACACATTACCTTTGCGTTTCAAGTTCAAACATTAACAGTGAGAAATCTAAAACAAACTTGCCACAGGAAAAAGCATGGTTGGCAGAAACCTATTCACACAGAGCATTATTTTGCATAGTATTAATTTTTACATCCATTTCTGTTCCCAGAGCTTTATTTTGCTCTTACTGTGCTGGTTTTTGCTCCCAAGTGACATAAGGTATGCTCTTATTGCATGACAGTACAAATGGCATGAAGATGTCACCAAACTGGAACACAAATACCTTTAGAAAGACCTAGACATGGGAAGCAGTGAAAGAAACAATCTGACAGAAGGAACCTGAAGTGAGAAAAACTTGGATATGCCACTCCAGAAACTAAGGGGAAATAAGAGAATGGAAGGCCATCAAAAAGACTCCTATCTACATATTTACCCCGTAGATAAACAGCTCAGAGCTTTATGTAAATTTTTAGTTCAAATACAGTTGGTTGTTCTCCCTCCCTCCACTCATCCCCAGAACTATGGTGGAAGTGAAACAGTTAAATGTAAGCAACAGCACGGTCTAACAATTTATATAGCATTCTAAGTATTTTTAAAAATTCATGAGAAAAATATTACCTGAACCATTTTTTCCCCTGAGCATCAGTGAATAACCCTCGTTTCCTGGATAAAGGTTCACCACCAGACATGACAACGTCTCCTGCATAACCAGCTTCTCAAGTAAATTCACATTTCGCCTCAGCTTCTGCTTTAAAAGTAAACATTGCTCATGAACATAATACTATGAAATAATTAACAGAAATAAAAACAATTGCTAGAACACGAATTAGACTAATGACAAATTATACATCTAAACAGGCCTGGTTAAATTTAATTGTACCGTATGCAGCAGACTGAACATATTATATATTATCACACATTCTTATACACACAGATTTTTGTAAAAAATCCCACTCATTTAAATTACAAACCCTAGAACTCGAAGTCCACAGACAACAGAGTCAATAAGAAAAACCATATGCTACAATGTTGCAAATCTAGAGTGCACCATTATTTGTATCCCTTCTATGAAGGTCATCAATTCAGTACAACTTGTTTGGTAACAACAAAATATTTATTAGTTTCAGCTATTCCTAACAGAAGAAAATATTTCTCTCCAGGATTAAAATAATGAATTGGAGCATTTGGAAGCTTTCTTAACTGCATTTTCTTGTCTGTATTTGCTGAAATCTGATCCAGCAGCTACAGACACTACTCCCTTATTTAACTGTAAAACTATCTTTTCGATGTATGTATAGCAGACTTTTATAATTAACTTAGTGTGTTTCAGAGACCACATGTACATCCTACAAATTGGAACACCTGAAATCCCCTTAGAACTTAAGACAATGAATTCTAAACCTCAGATAATTTTACAACTTCTGGTTGCAGGCCACATTTCATCTCGGAATACCAGCTCTGTGTACAACCATTAATTAGGAGTTAACCTGACTGCTCATTTATCTTCTCATTCATTTTTACTTCCTTGCAAGCAGCAATACAGCAGATTCCACAGCTTGTTCTTCTTGTTCCATTTGACATTCAGAGTTTAGCAAAGTAATTTGTGCCTTTTACACCTTATATCTAACATTGATAAGCCAGTCTGAGCCTCTTTGCTAATATTACGGAAAATTTTCACAAGACTTCTTAGTTTACCAGCAGTTGGAGAAATAAATCTGAATTTATGACAAAATTACAGGGTCTAAAAAATTATTCACATTTTTCCCACGGCAGTCATGCTAAGGAATTGATTGTGAAACAGTGATAATGGCAACAATGCACACGGCATTGACACGGGCCCTGAACTTGAACACAAGTGCCTCTGGTGACAGGATTAAGACAGAATGAACAGCTTACTCAAGCCAGTCTAGCCCTTACTATTCATATTATATATTCTTATCTTTAGGTAACTACTACAGTAAGAAGAGTTTATACTTCTTTTAACAAAGAAATTAAGTGAAATTAAAAGGAAAGTATTTTCTCAACTTGCATGTTTAGATAGAAATGAAAAGCTTCTCAGCAATTTCCACTTACCTTTATCTCAGGCTCTTTTTCACATTCTTCAATATATAAATCATAAAGTTTTTGAAATACAGATTTTCTGAAATTAAAAAAACTCAGCATGTAACCAAAATTAAATCAAATAAATGCTATTAAAAAACTAAATACTGAAACTCTTAGTACCTTCCACTGGATAAATATTTTCTTTTGGGAGGTCTCTGACGGGCACTTTCAATGATATACTAAAAGAGAAAAGTAAACCAAAAAACCAGCATATATTACAAAGAAATTTAATTCTTGTTACCGCACAACTTGAGATCATTCCCAGACAGCGTTCCACGTACACAGAAAGCAATTAACAGTTATGGTACATGACTGTTCCAAAAGTGCACTAAACACCATCTGGTTTATGTTACAGTCATCAATAAGAACACAGTTCAATTTAGCTGTCAAACACAGCATTTCATGGCTATGGCATCACTTCCATGCAAGGTCTTGATTCTACACTCACATCTTGTAATTACAGTAGTAACTAACACCACAACACTACTGTACTTAGTTACCACTACTGAAATTAATGTGGTTAACACACTAAGGTGCAACCAAGTTTATGCATACTGGCTTGACGACATTTACAAATCAAGTACTCTTCAACATGATAATTTCAGGAAGTTCTCACTTTGTTTTTTGCATTTACATTATTATTCTCTACAGAGCTGTGCATTATAAATACAATTCACATACATTAAACATTTGAATTAAAAAAGAATAAGAGAAATACCACCCTGCAGTAAATGTGATTTATATTCTAGCAAGGTTTTTCCAAATATTTATTGTTTGAAGTATTTTGATTAACAGCTTAGTTCAGAATTTATGTGAAGAGAGATTCTCCCACAGGAACATGTATTTCCCATAACAGGGTTCCAGGTAACTGTTATATCAGATGTCAGCATGAAGGAACATGAATGTGAAGGCACTTGCCTCTTCATTCTCACTGGGCTATTCCTAAAACCACAAACAGGATTGTACCATAGATTTCTGCCCAGGTGTCTCTGTAGAGCCCTGCTTATTTCCAAGCACACAGATTTGCTGGTTTAAAAGAGGAAAGCTCAAGTCTTGCATAGTATATCACCACTGCACTTGATGTTCTCAGTAAAATCAGTAAGAGACAAATACATGACAGCAATTTCACTGAAAAATTTGCAAATTCAGTGTTACATGTACAGGTGATTACACGCGTGTATATCTATATAACGTGGTTTTCCACTGCTTTTCAAAAGAAATAAAAAACAGCTGTTGTATTTTTATAACTGTGAGACCTATATATTATGTGCAAACAAGTAATTTAGCTGCTTCTTACCTCGGCACGATCCAATGCCAGTTCTAAAGCTTGTTGCTGCAAGAATCACAAAGAGTTTTTTAGAAATTACATGACTTGTTTAAACATCCTCATACATTAAAAACACTCCAAAAACTCTACTACTACTGATAGGAATTTATATTAAAAGATAGGCTCAAAAATTCTTTGGCATGTACTAAACTTAGCAGCTAAAAACTCCTGTAACTGCATCGCAAGGCTTGGCTAAATTATGAAGCCTTAGAACAATGAAAGGCAATTAGAAATGAAAGTAGGAATGGATATTACACCTAATAAAAGCAGTAAGAAATACTAACCAAATTAGTGATGACAAGTAGCAAACCTGATCTCCTTTGTTAAGCTGGTCACTAACTCAACAGAAAGATTAGGCCAAAATATCCCTGAACAGACGTCCAGGAAGAAAACATTTAACTTTTAGATACTGGTGCCCAAGTATTGGTATAGTTATTTTTCACAAAATGGAAACGAAGTTCTTGTTCTCAGAACATTACTTCTGCACATAATACAATTTGAGAAGTGCTCCTTATGACATACTGCTAGGTGGCTAGGAAACAAAACCAGCTTCCACCACAGACTTCCTCCAAGGCATGCTAAAAGTCTGCGCAACCCTACGAAACACAGCAAAATCTGCAGAAGCTTCTCAATATCCCATAGCATAGTATACTCAATACCATTTATTTGAATGAATTTAGCTCCTTAGGAATGTCTGTTACTTCAGTTTACCTGTAGTTGATATACTTTTATTTCAAAAAGAGCAAACAGCTTCATAGATCAGAATTATGAGTTCTTGGACTAAAATTTGACAAGTATTTCAAACCAGAAAAAACAAGCTTTTTGACACCAGTGTCAAAAAAACCCAAGAAAGTCTTCCTTGCCTCTTAATATTCCTTCCCTGGCATTCACTTAAGCTCTGACACCTCCTTTGCGCGGGAATAATGTGCAGCTGCTAAATGAACCAGGCAACGAAACAGATTTGGGGCAGGGTGGAAAGAGGGGACAATATTAAGAACCAAAGTGTTGTAGGAGAATGCCATGGTCTTGATTCATCTCCAGGTAAGTCCAGAGAAGCAATGCATTCATTTCAGTGGCAGGTGGATAAAGTCCTTAGGAACGCACATGTGACAAGCTCTAATACTCAGTAAAGCTTAGGAACATTTGTAATAGGTACCTCTTCCCAAATATGTGTTTGTCCTATTTTCTCAGTTTAAACCATCCCTATCAGCTGCTCCTAAAAGCAAACACCTCTACTCAAGCCTCAAGGAACAGAAGACACATGAGCCGTGTCCAATCCAAGATAGCAGCAGTTACTACATAGATAATAATAGAATAGAATGCAGTGAAGAAAACCATACTACACAACAAAAGAAGAACAACAAAGAAATATACAACAAAACCACTCATATAATGTACCTGAAACAAAATTTCTTACCTGTTCATGAAAATCCCCCCACCTACTTACCGTGCTATTGTGAGGTAGAACCTGCCATGACAGAACATTTAAATTTTCAAGTCTCTGGGTGTTTTTATGAAGATGTCTAATACTGATGCTTTCTATATAAGTGGATATATCTAGTAGATACATCTAGAATGCCTACATCTAGTGGGTTACAGCATGATTTCAGATATTCAAGTCACTGACTGCTTAACATTAGGTAAAAATCCATGGCAATTTTAGCATCTGTGAATACAAGACTACTATGAAGAAGCAGGATTTATATGCACCCAACTTCCTGCCAGCATTCCTGACTGAAAACACACCATTAGCTTGATATAGCAATTCCTGTGCTGCACTGGCCAGTTACTAAGTGTTTAGAAGTATTCACAAGATGTGAAAGAAGACACCCCTAGAAAAGAAAATATCAGAATTCAGCAGTGGCAAGCAAAGTAGGGTTTTTTAAAGAAAATGTAAAATACTAATGGCATCCTCCTCATAAGCCAGACTGCCAGCAGACTAGAGCAAAAAGATCTGAAAATATATTATCTGAATCCTAACTTACCATTGTAGTTGATGCCATGTGGCCAAATGGCAAAAGAAGTACTTAAGGAGTTTCATGCAGCAGGCAAAGAATCATATTTGATGGTCAGGCTTGGGGTACTGAAAACAAAAAATTCAAGGAGAAAAAAAATATCACTGAGAAACCAAATGGGCATTTTATTTAAATACAACATTTTTAGAGGTTAATTGTAATTAAATCTCATTTGCATAGTTTCCTCCAAAAGTAGGAACAAGAGTTCCATTCGCTGCTACTGCAGAGGTTCTCACTCCAATAACTACTACTACTTCCCACGATCATCTTACATTGGTTTTATTCAACAGTAAAGCAAAAAGCATATAAGCGTACATACACTTTTCTCTACTGCAGCAGTCTATCTAGACTATCCCAAATGACACATCCTCAGACGCACAGGAGACCAAAACATTTAATGACAAGCGGAGTGTTTAGCACACCCCATCAGCTCTTTTGTTTTGCTTTTCAGGTGTTGTTCCATAGCCAACACCTCCACTAGCGGTGTCTTCTAGCATTGTTTGGTTTAACACTGACTCACAACAAGCTGTTAATCAGGAAATGAAAAAAATTTGCTGCCACCGCCTCCGCGGAGCCGCCGGGGCGGAGACCGAGCGGAGCAGCCACCGACGGCAGCGGCCGGCCTGGAAGGGCCGGGCCGGCCCGAGCCAAGGGCGCAGG
>VZRV01008519.1:537278-672280 GCA_013398115.1 Falcunculus frontatus | reverse complement strand
CGCCCCCCCGAGCATCCGCCCCCGCTGCGGCGCCCCGGCCGCTTCCGGCCCGCCGCTTCCGAGCCGCGCCCGGAAGGGGCGGGGAGATCGCCGTGGAGACCGGGAGGGGCGGGGGAGAGCGTGGGGCGGCCGCAGCGCCGCTATGGAGACGGGAGGGTGGGTGCCTGAGGGACACTGATAGGGGCCGAGGAGGTCGGAGGGTTTAATGGTAGTAAAGAGCCTCGACAGCGCTGCAAACCAAAGGTTTAATGCCCGTGTTAAGGTCAGGATAGGCTTCCGTGTGCCTTAGGGGTGCTGTAAGGATATTTGAGGTTTTTTAGTGTGTCCAATTCCTGGCTCTGCAGAGGACCATCCCCAGCAGTCACACCGTGTTCCTCGGAGCGTTGTGCAAACAATGCCCACAGCTTGGTGCTGTGACCACTTGCCTGGGGAGCCTGTGGGCCTATGGAGTCGATGGGCATCCATACTCTTTAAGTATTTCCAAGCTCTGCCAGGCACATATATGCCATACATTGTACATATGTCCCTGGGCACAGCGCTTATATAACTTCTAGCATGTTTTTCCCAGTCGTTTCTAGCACTTCTGGCTGAGTCATAATTTATTTGTTCACAGCAATGAACAAATGTGCTACCCTGTGATCCAGCAGCCAGTCCTATAGGAAAAGCCACACCTAACACCACCCTTCAAAGCCTTTGTTAACCTTGTGGTGTGGACATGTCCTAGCAAGGGGTGACTTGAAAACTCAAGAAAATTCAGACACTGGGAGCTCAAAGTAGCTCTGGATAGAGTGAAATGCTTATTGTAGGACTATCCAGATACTCTGTCTTGGTGCTGACACTGGTTTCCACACTGGATTCTTAGTAGCCCTTCTGTGTCTCACAGCACCACCAAAATGTTGGGAATCAATTACTGGTGGTGCGTAGAGTCTCTTGGAGGTTCTCAGAGCGTAGAATAAAACATCTGATGAGATCAGTGTTCTTCAGCTGTGGGCATAAATAAGTTGGATGCCTAATTTCAGCAACTGGAAGACTGCTTTACTGATTTTTCAGGAGCCCACATTGTTCCTGAACACCAGAGAAAAGATGACCAGAATCCCATCCTGGTCCAGGAGCAAGTGGCCATTCTCCCTTGACTCATCTAGGCATTAAATAGGTGCATGGTCCAACAGTTCAGCAGCTGCATTTGATCCAACTTTGAAGTTCCTTTGAGGATGCAGTTGTGCCATCCTTTAACCTAAATTTCTGTCAAGTTCTGTGTTGTGTGCCTGGGAGTACCAGAGTTCTGTAGCCATACAGATAAACTTGTCCCAGTACAAAATTGCAAAGCTGTTTTTCATTTTCCTATGCTGTTTCAAAATTAAATGGCTTGCAGGCCTATGATTCTGAGTCAGATTTGTATGCTGAAGCTGAGACAGTGATTCAAGTATGGTCCCTCTCATTTGAGTACAAACATTAAAAAGAAATGACAGCATGCTGTGAGTAGAAAGTTCTCCTGAATTCTGACTCAGTTATGTCATTGGCTTTTTGTGTGGGCAGTTATAAATCCCTGTGGTATCATTTCATACCCTGGTTATGTACATCTATATTTAGGACTCAAATGATACGCAGACATGCAGAAGCCCACAGCTTCCATTTACTTTTAAGGTCAGATACACCTTGTCAGGTATAACCATCCATTCTTTTGTAGGCAGGTATTTCTTATTTGACTATTTAAATAGAATTTTAGAGGACTGGCAAACGTAGCACAGAACTTGAGGGAGGTCTGTGTTCTTCAGTTGGAGATGTTACCCCTGTCTTAGTCACCCTCCTGCTGGTCAACTGAGTCACTCCCTTGGGACTTCTTGGCTTCGTTAAAAAGCTCCTCTGACTATGGGAGCATTAACACATGGAGACACCTAGAATTATCTGTTTCCGTCTCAAACTGGGCCTTTCTGCAGTAGTTGTTCATGCCTCAGTTTTGAGATGCTTAGTAGAGACACCTTAAAATAGCCTTGATTTGTAGAATTTTCTGACTTAGTGACTTAGGCACATTTTTTTGGTTGTCTGGACTGATTACTAAAGAAATTGATTTATGATTGTAAATGATCTATGATTTCTTTGAGACAAATATAACCCTTGAAGCTACTCTGTTCCAATCATGTATTATTTTGAACTTTTTCTTCTGATGGAAGTTGCAGTGAAGGTCCTAAAGCTGGACTATCATATAGACATTGCAGGACATTGTGAAACCTTCAGAGGATGATCAGGGAATTCACACTACAGATATATGGAACACATGGAGACAGTCTCTATTCCATAACTTCTTCAACATCTCCATTTTTCTCTACCCTGAACTTATTTGCACCTCTAACACTTTACTTCCCAGTCCTACATAAAAGGCTGTCTCACTCCTACCAGCATGTAGGAGACACGAAGGAGGAACAAGATGGGCAACCTGGCCCAGGATGTTTAATTCCCATCCCTTCTTCCATTGTTCCCCACTTGTTTGAACTTGATGGCTCCTCATGGACACAACAAAAACTGTTCAGTAAGAGATGAGGTGGGTAAAGACTTGTTTGGATTTCTGTGCACAGAAATGTGGATGTCAGGGAATGAATCTGGGAGCTAACAATCCTTTTCAGGATAGCAAATAAAGCAAGGAAATTTAACAGAGATGATAAATCTGAAATATTGTGAGCCACAGAGAGTAAGCCAGAGGCTGAAGATCCTAGGACTGATTTTTTGATTCAGTATTTCTGTTTTCTTGAGAAAGGCAGGGAGAAGGAAGTAAGAACTGAGGAGATGGACAGTGATCAGAGTAGATCGGTTCCCTGATGGTCTGGAGGCAGGGAAGGCAGTGTTAGCTTGGGCCTGAGGAGGTTATGCAATCCAGGATGTACTTTATGTAGGAAGGCTGCTCTGGCTGGTCCTTTTCTTGCTTACATGGGCTCACATGGAAACCATTATGAGAATGCCAAAGCATGCCTATAATAATTAATGTCTCATGATGCTAGGTCAGTCTGTTGTTTGCATTTGGATTTGGGATAGGTGTCATATTCTTTCTGAGAGCCAGGGAACCTGTGGTTGGAGGAGTTTGGCACTGAAGGCAGGACTTTAAGGAGAACTTAGGGCAATACAGGTACAGCCAAAAAATTTAAGTATGGGTCTACGATGCCAAACTTACCTAGGTTGCTAGCATATAATGGAAGGCTTACAATGAAGCCATTATATTTAGAGTATTTCAGGGAAGAGAATTTTGTCCAGTACCAGTTGATCCAACATGACCAATCAAAGCAGTCAACTAAACAGTGAGGTTGCCATGGCAAACCATAGTGGAACAATAAAATGAGGCCCTCTAATTAAGACAACGATGTCTGAGTGCAAGAATCTCAGTGTAACAAAGTTAAGGGCAGCCTCAGGATCCCTAGAAATTTTTGTCACATTATTCTTATTTGGCAAAATATAACATATGTGCTTTGATTAGGAACAAAATTAGTGTAGATACTGAATTACTTAATCTGTAGTAAGGATAGAAATAGGATGTTTTCTGCTCCTTGAAAGATAAAAAGCGCATCTTTATTGAGTTGCTTCTGTAACGAATAAGCAAAGAAATGTACTATTTCTACATAATTAATTTTTGGATGGGCTGCTCTGACTGAGTATTCCAGACTTCATAAGTAACAGATTTGTTGGCCTTCTCTTGCAGAACTCAGAATCTGGAAAACATATCTGCATATTTGCATTTTTAACTTTTAAAGATGATGTGAAAGTGCAGCACATTTGTCACTCTTTGGAAGAGATATCTTTTTTAAATTTTAAAAATTATTATTATTATTATTATTATTAATAATAATAATAATAATAATAATAATGCCAATGTTCTGTCTGTCTAGTTTGGTCTGATTCCCATTTATTTAGTTCACAACAAATCGGAACAACGTTATGTACATGAATTTAGGTACATAATGTGACTAAGAGAATCAACTGTAGGAGTGTTTTCATGAGGACTTCTGTCCTCAGTGCTGGAGACTGTGGGACATGTAGGAAGGAGCCTGGCAGAGTATCTGTGGCTATGCTGTTAAGGCTGTTCATGCATCATTTACCCTGTGTCAGGAATTTGAAAGAGGCAGATCACATTTCCATCACTTTGTGTCTTTCTTTGACCTTCTAGATGAAGGCAGCTGAATTTAATGTTCTCTTGCTTATTTTCTGCAGTCTTTATGGGAAGCCTCCCATACTTAATTGGAAAATCATTGCAGTAATCTTTTCAGAGCTCTGGGTTTAATTTTCACTGTGGGACAAAAATAACAGGAAACCTAAAAGTCTTTGAGTAACTGGAGTGTATCATGCAAGTGTTAAATTTTTACTCAATATAATAGAGGTTCATATGCCTTTGCAGCAATCAGATCTTAATCTAGTTCTTAGATGTTAGAAAAATTGGAATGTGCTTGTCCTTAACCTGTCTTACTTGTTTTTCTGAATCCAGTAATAGGTATTTCTTGGTCTGAAGGTAAGTTAGCAAAAAAAAAAAAATTAAGTCAAGCAAACTATGCAGATAACTAAGAGACTAATAATGGGGTTTACCTAATACAGAGCTCCCAATAGGAATGAGCAGTCATCTGCTGAGAATCAAAACACCTCATCAATCAGATGGATGTTGGCATGAGGCAAACACAGTACTGCTGTTAGCCTGCAATTAATTTTCTTATGTTTAATAAAACAGCTATTCCTTGGCTGATTGCATGGCTTTGCTGGAAATTCTACATTTTCCAGGTTTAAATGATACTGTTTGTGAAAGCAAGTTAGCATGTTATCCTGCCTGCAGTATTGTTTCACTGAATCCACTAGAGGTCAGGGATGTACTGCTAAGGTAAATGGCTAAAAATCAGCTAGGGAAAAACCTGGCAGGAGGTTGCTAGAAGTGAGAATTTTTTGAGAAATTATGGAAAATTATGGAAATTTAGAATATTTTACATAATTCAGCTAATATTAAATAATCCATTGTATTTGCTACTGCTGAAGTAGGTCGGTTTGGCAGGTCCATGGTTATTATAAAATTACAGAGCAGTGACAAAAAATATCTAATCTGTCTTTTAATTCATATATCTCTAAATTTCTATTAAATTGCTATTGCAGTTTGAGTTCCAGCTTTGTTACTGCATTTTATACACTGGTTATTTGAGTGTCTACATAAATAAGGTCAGAGATGGGTATAAGCAATTTTTCTTAGTTCCGTAGAACAAGGGTTAATTCAAGTCCTGTAACCTTCTCAGCAACATTTTAAAGGAAGGGGTTACAATACTAATGGTTTGTAATCCAAAGCATGGGCAAGGTCTTTGACACAGCATTTCACACATAGTCCTGGGACTTCTGCACTTTCCTTGCTGGTAATAAGAAGTGATTTCATCTTGTTATGAATAACTAAAATACAGCACATGATCAGTACTTTGTTCATATTTTATTCTGCTCTTTAGTAATGTCACTTTTGTAAAATCCATGCATGCTGAAGCAAAGAGAGCCACAAGGCTCATGGCAAACCTGTACAAAAGCTTAACACTGACTACATCAGTGTGTGTCAAGGCCAAGGGAAGGCAGACTGGGAGCTTCAAATTGCTTCTGGTGTAAGAAAGGAAACATTCTTTTTTTCTCCTGTAATGCCTGTAAGCCTGAGATGGCCAGCTCCACCTTGTGACAAGAACAGGCAACCTGAAGAGATGAGAAACTAGTGTTCATCCAGACTGGCAGTGATGCTAATTTCTTTGCCATTGTTTGTTCTGAGATCAGTGTCTAAAATATCTGAGACATCTCTCTCAAATGACCAGACTTTGAAAACACAGCACTCATTTGTCCTTTTGATGTCTACGTGTATTATGGATGTGTGCCTGCAAGTGGGGGTGAGAACAGCAGCAGCAGCTCCTTGCTGTGCCTGTGGCATTGCAGGAGGGATGCCCGCCTGCCTGTGGAGGAGGTGCGCTCCAAGTGAGTGCTGGGGGTGCCGCAGTGGCTGCTATAGAGGCACATGCAGTGGGATTGTGCTCCTGGCTTTGCTGGCATTCTACCAGCCCAAAAGCCATGTTGCCTGACCAGTAGTCAGCAAATTGCAGATCAGGTTGACATGTGACATCTGCCATGTGTGGCTCTGGAGTAGTGAAGCTGCAAAACCACAGATTGAAGGGTCTGTGGGAGAGCCAGAAGATCGAGCATTAAACTGAGAGCAAGATGTTTGAAAGGCCTGATAGTGTTTATCATTTTTCAGAGGGTGAGACCTCCCTCCTTCCCTAAATTTTTGAAAAAGTCAATAATTTAAAATTTCACATTGCAGTTGTGTTTTTATTCAGAATAATTAAGATTCCTTCCATGATAATTGGCTTAATTATTCTTTTAAAATCTCACACTGAGAATTTGTGTGAATTTGATTGAATTTGAACAGTGGAAGTTGCTGTTATGTTTCTGAGCAGGTCTGATACCAGTATTTGCAGGAGAATGCAATGTGATGGGTTTGTACATTTTTAATACTCCCTAGCAAAGGACGTCCTTTTGGCTACGTGCTGGGATTTGTTTTCAACTTGTCTTAGTGGACCAACATTAGGAAAAGCAATGTGAACTCTTCTAAATTTTTCACAATATTGTAAGATAGTGCAGAACAAGCTTACCTGTCTCTGTCAGCAGGAAGGGTGATAAATGTTGTGATTATTTGTTACTGTAGACTTGATTGAACTTTTGCTGTAGCTCATTCACAGTCCAGGATAATTTAATTTGGTTTTTTTGCCAGACCTGGCTGATCCACCCCATGTGGCAGTATAAACAAACCGTGGTTTTGAAGCCTCAGTTGTTTAAGCCTTTTGATTCTCACATTTTACTTTTCCCATTATACTGTCTTTCAGGACACTCCATTTAAGAAGAGTTACTTGTTCAGTGCATCTCTGTCCTACGTACTTATGCCAAAAATACTAATCAAGCATTGCTGCTATGTAGTAGTCATGTGTAGATGGTGTAGTTGGTAGCCTCAGCAATCTCATACACCTTCCTGCATGCCAGAAGCTTTTTGAAACCAATTTGGTTACCCAGTATTTGGCAAAAGTTGGGGTAATGAAGTGAAGAATGACAATCTTTTTCTCCATTGTGATGGGCTGGTGGCTTGTGATGGTCTCAGGGTGGATATCTAGGGCCAGTTCTCCACAGAGAACTCCAAAGGTGGCCCTCTGTATGGGGAAATTCTTCATCCGTTGTTGATCATCTCACTTGTAGCACAGTGTAGTCTTGCCAATGGGTGTTAGTCTTTCAGGCCTTAGACCTTTCCTCTCTCAAGAGGTAATGCATAGCAGCTTGGACCCTCGTTATTGCAATTGGCCTTGGCAAGGAATTGTGGGCGTCAATGGCACTTTCCTTTGTTATGTTGCTGAGTCCCAAGACAAGGTGTTGGATACGTGTGTCGTGGATCCTTCGCTGACTAACAATTTTGTTGTCTCTAACCAAGAAGGCAAGCCTGAGAAAGCATGGAAGGCTGTCTGATATGGATATGAGTAATAAAAAATAGAAGCAGTTGGAGCTTTGGGAATATGAGCAGCCAGAGGCAGCATGCTAAGACACAGTGTGTTCAGCAAGGGCCCATGTGAGAGCATCTGTGTGTCTGAATTTATTCACTGCCTGTGGCCTGTCAGACATGCAGAGCGGTGTGTGGGCCACTTCAAAGCTCTGGGAGATGGATCCTGTGCACAAGTCTCTGCCATCTAAGTGGAATCTGGCCCAAGGTCACTCTCTTTTGGGAGGTGGTGAGTTTACCAGCCTGCATGCACACCATGCTGTGTCAGCTTTCTGAAGGGGCAGAGCAAGTGCCTTGGCATGCTCATTTTTCTAGTGGGAACATACTATTATTATGTTAGGCAGAGCTAAGTACCTGTGGATGTTTCATGCATGCCAACGTGCTGATTGGGAAATCATATACACTGCACTGTTGAAATGGTTGTAAACAGCAGTGTTGTTAATCATAATGTTTCCCAGCTTTCTCTGCAGCAAGATCATTGCACAGGAATTCCTTTGAAAGTAAAGCCATAGTAACAAAACTAAGGCAACATCAGTCCTTGCTCTCAAAAGATGAGCAAAGTTTAGATCCACATTTATCAGTCCTTTCTCTGAAGTTTTTCCTCACTGTCTTCCGTGTTCTTTCTCCCTATCTAGTTTGAAGAACCTTTTCTTAATAATGAAAAATGGCCCAATTTGAATGGAGCTAACACAAATAACTCCCATTTTCTCCATTCTTCCCTCACACTAGAAACATACATTTTTCTGAACATCCTAGACCGGTGGAGAGGGGGTTCCCTGGGACAGCAGGAACAGTATCTTTAATCACCCAAGAAAGGAGTGGACTTAAATGGCCATCATACAAATCTTTGCTAATCACACTAATCATTGTGCAATGATGGAAAGACGGACACTTCAATCTCCCTTATGGAGAGATTGATACACTGCTTGTACTCCAAACGTGTGTCAAGAATTGAGCTCTTAAGGTAATAGGCCTGGGCCTGGAGGAACACTTTGCCTGGTTTATTATGCATGAAATAGGTGCTGAGTTTTCAGAGCTGTCAGGAGCATATTTCTTCTGGCAAGTCCCAGGTGCGGCATTCTAGGCATCAGGTGAGTTCTGGCATCAGAAACTTAGCCAGCTGCAGAGTTTCTGTACAGATTGAGCAGATACCAAACGGGGATTTTGCTGAGCTACGCTTCCAGTTAACACGCCTGAAATGGCTGCTGGGACTCCTCTGCAGTGAGACTCTTAAAGGAAGTCTGGATTAAGTTATTTAATACTAGTTTTAACTGTAGTAAAATTAATAAATGATGAATGAAATAGCTGAAAGCAGGGCCCTTTATTTCTTTTCCCTCAAACCCAGAAAGAATGTCATTGTGTTACAATTATATTTTTGTGCCTCAAAATTTAAAATTTTTCAATATGCCTCTGTTTTTAGTCAATTTAAAATGGTGTTCATTATAAATAATAGTCTTTTTTATGAGTAAGTAGTTCTGAAAAGAAGTCAGATTAAATATTGCTAAACTGAAAGAGCATGGAAAAAAATCACATGGTGAGCAGGCCAAGTATCCTTATGATGTAACTTTATCTTATATATCAGGTAATAATTTTGTTTGAGGATATATGTTTCTTTCCAGCTGTTGGCAGCCTCTGCTTTTCAGCTTTATGAGCCTCAAGTGTGTCTGTTAAGAAGAACATTGACTCAAAGCCATTTTTTGTTGCTTTCCAGATAGAATCACTGTATCTCCTTTTTGTTTAGAGAAACCAGAAGGATCTCCTATGAGAATTTGCTTGCTTTTTGTTTTGGCTTTTTATTTTCTTTCTTTCATGTATTATTACTTGTTTACATATGCTGTAAGTGATAAATAAATCCAAAACTTCGAACTGATACTGAAGGCTAAAGTATTTAGGCTTTTCTTACATGAACACAGCCAATTTATTCCATATGTTACTGAAAAGTTGGCTTTTAAATTCTGTTTATGTGTTAAAATAAATGTCTTATCAGAACTAACAGCTACTCCTCATGATTTTAGGGACTTTTTGCCTATGTATTTCATTTCAGTCCTGGAAGAAGGTGTAGGAAGGTAGGCTTACTGAAGAGATTGGCCAGCCCAAAACCTGTGGCTTTAAGAGAAGCATAGTGCACCTTTCACTAACCTAGGTCCCTCCCCAATCTGAGATCCCTTTTATTTTGTCTTTGTTTTGTTTTGCTGAAAGTGTTAATACTATGCCCAGGACAAACTGCCGCCTCGGAAATAACATATTTTTTGACTTTGCAGGTCACACATGTTTGCATATTCTCAAGTCAATGGTGCTTTTAGTTATTGTCTAAACTCTAGGTGTGTCAAGGGCTATTTTTTTGGTGCTACTGTTTTTTTTTGTATTAATAATACTACATTTGGTATGAGAAATAAAGAGTGTCGTGGCTTCTGATGTGTGTGAAGGCAAGGAAAGGACATTTCTTGCTTTGAACTTTTTATTCTACAGCTGTGGAAAAATGCACTTGATACTTGAGGATATCCCATTCATTTCTATTTGTTTCTATACATTTGTAATCTCTAAAGAATTCCAGACAGGCTATGCTATTTCTGGTTTAAATTCCTATATATATTTGCAGATATCGTTCAAGTATGTGTATCTTTGAGAACCCAAGATGGGAATCATGCCCAGACAACCATCACCTAAGCCTCTGTGTCTCAAAAGAAGTTCCCAAATGCACGTGAGGTGCCTCAGATGCTGTAGTAATAAAGAGATCAGTACAGGGAACAGAGTGGGATTCAGTTAAATTAATTCAACCCAACACTCTTAAAAGATTATTCAGCTGACCACCTGTAGGTGTCTCCTTCAGGATAAACTAGAGCAGTTGATTATATAGGTGGGAAGAAGATTTTGTTTCCTATGCGTGTGAGTTTAATGCCCTTTTCGGTGGTAGGGGTACATTCCTGGAATTCAGCTGCTCCACATTTTTCTCTGAGTCCTGTGACATAGCTGTCAGTTCTGTGCAGTTGTTCTGGATTGTCCATGACACTGGAAATCTCTAAGGTCACTGAATTCCACTCTAGGTCTGGTGAAGAAATGTCATCTTCAAAGCCTGACACTGATTCAAGCCTTTCTCTTTATTGTTATGCTAATCACGTCTCTGTTAATCTACCTTAGATTTTTGTCTCCTGCTCGAGTGTTGGATACTGGTCTTGCATTTATGTTTTTAACTTTATGTCATATAAGTAATCCAATCCTGGTTTTAAGTTCATGGTACTACTCAGACAGTTAAAACATATTGATAAATTTTTAAATTAGAAATTTGAATCAGAAATTGTATAGCTGTATGTTGTCTTTACAAAAGGCCTTCTGAATAGTATAATGTAATTTTTCAAGTATTGCTGTATTTCAGTTATTTGTGAAGTAATTCTTAATTGCAATTTTTGGATCCTTCGGAATCAATGTACTTGGTGTAATTGTTCTTTGCTTTAAATAAGAGTTTTACCACAAATTTAATGATGTGGGTTATAAATACTCGATGTTCTTTCTCTTGACTTCATAACCTTGCCTTTTAAGCAGCTCAAGCATTATTCTGATGTAGACGGCAACTCTCCAGTTCTGCAAATGCTATGAACAGGTTTAATTAAAAAACCTTACTCTCCTATTCTGAATGGCTAGACAAAAAAATCAGATTTTGAAGTTGATCCAGCTGTAAGCTGAAGTCTCTGGCATTGCCTTTTGCTATTTCTGTCTGAAACTAATGCCTTCTACAATAACTACCTTGTATATCATTTCAGACAGCTACCTCTTTCAGATGCAGCATTTACCCTACCATATATCAAAAAGTAGATAACATTTCATGACAATAAATGAGTAAGAATTCATAGTAAGGAATAAACAGAAATGCCTCCAATGGAGTTTTTCCAAGTATTAGGGTAGCCTTCGTGAACTTCAGAGACTTACAAAGAGTGGTCAGAGTATGTGTGGCTTTTGTTTGTGTTTCTCTCTAAAGAAGAGACAACTTTAGATTCAGACTTTAACATTTTGCTGAAGATTTGGTTCAGTAGTGATTGACTCATATCTGATAACAGTCAAATGATGTCACAGTCTAAGATGTTGTAGGAAGACTCCTGGCTCAGCAGGAAGACTGAGAAGACGCTGCTCTTGTGGTCACAAGAAGTAAAGGTTTATTCAGTAGCTGTGAGAGTTTCCAGGCTGTATACCCCTCACTTTCCAGTGCTTTCCTGTTCTGCTGAGCCATGAGGTGCCCAGCAAGCTGCTCTATCAGTCTCTCTCCATGTCCAAAAGGACAGGGGAAGAAAATGCAATGAAAAGCTTGTAGGTGGGCTAAGGACAGAAAAATCCCTTTTCAGCTGCCATCATGGGCAAAACAGACTCAACTTGGCAAAGTTAATTTAATTTAATTTATTATTTTCCAGTAATGAGAAATAAGAACTAATCTTAAAATACCTTCCCACACCCCTCCCTTCTTCCTGGGCTCAACTTCTCTACCAACTTCTCCATCTCCTCCTACCCTCATCAGCACAGGGGGACAGGAAATGGGGGTTGTGATCAGTTCATCACATGTTGTCTTTGCCACTCCTTCCTCCCTGTTCTCTTCCCATGTTCCAGTGTGGGATCCTTACCAATAGGCTACAGTCCTTCATAACCTTCTCCAAGGCAAGTCCTTCCCATGGGCTGCAATTCTTCACAAACTTGACCCACAATATGTTCCTTTCTCAGGGTGGAAGAATCCTTGAGGAATGGACTGCTGCAGTGTTGGTCCCTCATGGGCTCCCAAACCCCGCCAGAAAACTTGCATCCCTGTGAGCTTTTCTCCACAGACAGCAGCTCCTGCCAGGAGCCTGCACCTGTGTGGGATGTCCATGGTCTGCAGCTTTGTTCAGGGCACACCCATCTGCTCCAGCATGGGCCCGCCACGGCCTGCAGGTGAATATCTGATCCTCTGTGAGCCTCAGGGCTTCAGGGGAGCAACCTGGATCACCATGGTCTGCATCATGGGCTGCAGGGGAATCTCTGCTTTGGTACCTGGAGCACCTCCTCCCTGTGCTTCTCCAGTGTCCTTGGTGTCTATAGACTTGTTCCTCTAACATTTTCTCACTCCTCTCTCCTAGATGCTGCTGTGCAGCATTTTTCACCCTTTCTTAAATATGTTATCACAGGGACATTGCCGGTGTCTCTGATGGGCTCAGCTTTGGCCAGTGCTGCATTCATCATGAAGCTGGATGGAATTGGCCCAGTCCATTGTGGGGGCAGTTTCTGTTGTCTTCTCACAGAAGACAGAAGTCTGCTCTCCAGATGTCAGCAAGCCAGCATCATTTAGTCACCAGGTTTCTCCTGTGTAACCAAGGCATTTTTTCACACAGATGTTTTTCCACAGATCTCTTTTTAAGTGTTTTTATTTTTTGGTATATCACATTTTATTTCTACATTTCCTCATATTTTCATTAATTTGGTACTCTATTCGTTTTATCATTATTAATTATTACAGTCAGGAAAACTTGGCCATGTGACTATGTGAGAAAAATTATAGCTAACATTAATACTTCTTTCACAGTTTGGGGTTTCTCAACATAATTTTTCCTTCTGCCCTTCATGTCCAGTGTCACACATTGTTCCTCACATACATTGTCCACTTAGTTCTGACACAGCTAGTCCTGTGTGACAAACGTGTTGCATAGAGAGGAGCTATTTTTATTAGCCAGAAGTATTCTGTTTTTACAGCTGACCAGTACTGAAATGAATTCACTGAAATATGAGGTAAAAGAAATATGATTGCTGCAACAAATTGATGGCACATAAAATACATAATTGAATTGACCAGTAAGCTTCACCTCTTAATTCCATTGCTTCAGAGTTGTTCTAATTATCCAAAGAAAAAGAGGTTGAAAATGTACACAGTAAGATATTTGTTTCATATTTCCTGTTGTGATTTTAGAAAAAATCCCACTCTTTTCAATCAGTCCCACTTTGAGAAAAAGAGCAACCTCTGTAAATGTGGAGAAAGTTACCCAAGCACTCAAATGGAAAGCTCAAGATTGCATGAAAGGGTGTGAGAAGTTTCAGTAAAAAACGGATTATGTCATTCCCTCATAATGTGTCTGATTTGTCACTGATAGATTTTCCTTTTCTGCAGCCACTTCACACCCCCAGCACAGTGCAAATAACACATGGCTTACATAGCAGATATAGTAGATATTCTTTGGACAGATAAATGTTAAACCACATAGCTTGGAATGTCATCTAGGTAAGGCTTCCAGCTGGAGTTTTCTTGCAAACCCAGCAAGAGTTGGACTAAATGGTTTAGGTTTTTTTTTTTCACAACTACTCTTTCCTTGTTCTTTTTCCTCTTAGAATGAAATAGAATAACATTTAAGATTTGTGCTATATTCTTTATTTTTTCCCCTCTTCACTGTAGGTTTATAGCCTCTTCATTGGAAAAAATGGTAATATGGCAAAAAAGAAAAGGAAGAAAAGTATGTCCACATGTGGGGGAAGCTTCTGAACTTTACTTACTCATTTGTATTCAGTGATATAAAGAGGAAAAGGCATTTCCAGTCCTTCATTTTTGTACTGCCTGAATACTTTTTAGGAGAGAGGCTGAGTAAGAGAACGACTTTATACAATCCTTCATTAAACAAATAGAGGAAAAAAAGGTTATTTTTGGTTAGTCAAAGGGGTGAAAGATGTTCTGCTAACTCAGTAATGGTGGTCTAGATACAAAATCTGACTCAGCATGTCTCTGGACTGGAAATTGTGGGAAATGAAGAAAATACTAAAAGAAGATCTCTCCATACTTATATTTTCCTTCTTTTTTCCTTAAATCAAGTGTTGGAGGACACCGTTCAATCAAATGAACCTCTTTTTGTAGCTGGGAAGGCAGTTCTTATGTTCTTAAGGTCCAACATTGTCCTTACTTTTTGAGTATTTTATGTGCTGACACTCACACTTTTCAAATGCACACAGATTGCCATAAAGATGAAGGGTTGTTCTTCCTTTTAGATCTTCTGTTTTGAGAGTCAGATGTTCCAGAGCCCATTGTTTGACATCTCTCTCCTGGGGAGCTGCACAGCAGTCAATAAACTCTGTCTCTGACTCAGATTCTTTCTATGTCCTACATGTTTCCTGCTGAGTCACTGTATGACTTTCTCACCGACTTTTAGTGTTTTCATTTTTGAGTGGGAAAATATTTTGGCTGAAGGCCATACTTTTCTGTATTTCTATGTATTACATTGAATAAAGAAACTTCATGTGGAAAGCTGAGAAAAACAGCCATGGATTGAGTACAATAAAGTATTTTTTGAATGAAACAGGTCATTCATTTAAAAATTAAGAGAAAGCTGTAAATTAGTCTTCTTTCCCTTTACTAGCCACATCTTGTTGTAGCAGCTGGAAGCAAGTGACCAGGGAAGTCAATCTGCAAATTTTCCTTTGTACAGAGGGGATCTCCATGCTCACCACACTGATTTACTGAGAAGAAACTGAGCTGTTAGTTCTGTACTTGTAATTCTACCATGCCCATATCGCCAAAACTACCTGCAAGAAATGTGAAAACCTGGAGAGTGAACCAGGTGTAGCTGAGATGAAGAACTTTGTATGAAAACTATGGATTATACTCTGAAAGAAATGTTTCTCTTTGTGGTTTTTCTCTGCTTCCGCCTTCTTCACAGTTGCAAATCTAAAATAATCTGCTGGCAAAACTCAGCTAAATAAAATGGGGAAATGAAATCAGTCCAGATAAAATTATAAGAACAGTTTTAAACTTATAAGTAACTTATAACAGTTATAAACAACTTATAACAGTTATAAACTTATAAGAACATCTTAATGTTCATGTGGATGACAGCATATATTTGGGCCTCCAGACTAATAGTTAGAGGCTAATAATTAATAAAAATGAAATAGGTTTAAAACCGGGGCCTCGTTTTCTATTGGTCTTCTGTGGCAAGAGAAATATTACGGACTTACAGAACAATGCATTGTTCCCTCTTCCTTTCTTTTCCAGGCTTTCCACTTCATTACCTGGGTTCTTCTACTCTTTTTTTTCAGTTTCTTTTTCATTCAAGGAAAAGTTTTAGCAAATGAAAAGGTTTTGTGTTCTTAGTAAAACAGTTCAAAATTTTGGCTTAATATGTCATAGCCTGTTGCGGTGGCCCAGCCCACCTTGGGGCTGAGTGACATCAGGTGGGTGGACTTTCCTGCCCAGGACTCCGACCCCGAGGGCGGGACCGATGACTGAAGTGCCTTCCCACCAGGTGTCACTCTCACCGTATCTCCACCCTAGCTTCCAGAACCCTCTATGTTGTCACAAAACCCATTGGTTTACCCCTTTTATGTTTATTCATGCCTCTCATTGTATATTCATTAAGATCTGGAAAGTTCTGTTCTGTTTGATTCCCCATTGGTTTGTTCAAATTTGTTCCTCCCCTATGTCTTTGTGATTTGTCCCCTGTCGCCCCTTGTCAACTCCTGGTTGGCTCATTCCTTTGTTCCCTCCTTGCTCCGCCCCTGCTTAAAAGGGCGAGCAACCGACCCTCTTGGCCCTTTCCTCGTTGTCTCCCCTTTCGGCATGAAACAATAAAGCTGGGATTGAAGGCAACAGAAGGGTCCCTCTTTCATTCCTCGCCCTTGCCTCGTCGCTTGGCAACCACCTCGCTGCAGCCTGCTCCTCTGTGAGCCTCCTTCAGACAGACACACTGAATGCTTCCAGCTGCCAGACTGAACTCTGTTGGCCACGCTGCCGGAGCACAGTTGCTGTCGCCTGCCAGGCCACTGAGCAGCCAGCGGCCAGAGCGCGCAACAATAGACTGTTACTGAAGATCCTCTGTTC
Organism: Falcunculus frontatus; assembly: GCA_013398115.1. NCBI lineage: Eukaryota > Metazoa > Chordata > Aves > Passeriformes > Falcunculus > Falcunculus frontatus. The sequence goes on along the minus strand of VZRV01008519.1, from coordinate 655,946 downwards.
TGCAGTCTTCCTGCAAGCCTTTTTCAGTATGCACTACTTCAGATTATCTGGGTAGCTCTGAACTGCCCGAGTCTCTCAGGTCCAAGCACTTTAAGGGCCTTAAATTAGCATTACTACTTTGGCTTTGAGGCAGAAGAAAAGAGAGGTAGGGAGGCTGTCTGCATGGAGGTGGTGTAGCGATGCTTGTTTTGTCATTAAGTAAGCCGGAGACACCAAAGTCCATACTTGATTAGAAAGGTTGAGAACACAACCAAATATTGTAATGAATTGGTGATTTCAGTATTCAAAAAGTTATTGTATAGCTTCTGCAGCTTTCTTCACTTATGTGAATGCAGATGTTTATATTTCTGGCAGATGAGTGTTAACATTTCTGGTAGGATTGCTTTAAGCTCACTTTTTGCCTGCTCTTTGAACAAGAATGAACTTTGGATAGAAAGTTTTAGAAACCTGGAGATACTTAGTTTTCCATGTCCCCTGGATTAGACTGTGTATGTGCAACGGATTTGCACATGTGCCTCTGGCACTCCTCAAGGACTTCTGGACATGCAACAGTCAATAAGTGACTACTTGGAGCAGTAGGATGGCAGGGTATTGGTGTGTAACACTTCAGGCAAAGCCTGAGAAGTAGCCTGAATAGGCACAAACAGTCTGTTTCTCCTTTGAGTCATAGCACCAGAGGTTCCAACACCAGTTATGTTGCTTTAATCCAGGCTGTGAATCTAGGCAGCTGTTTCTCGTGACTGATTCCTGGTACTTCCTTTATAGTACTTTATTTTTTGTGCCACAGTGATTCAGTTATGGGAGAAGCTTAGCAAGGTTCATTGGCACCCTCATCCCTTTTCTGTGTTTATTAGAATGAAGTAATTGACATATGGGAGCATTTATAGGATTGTGTCAGACAAGCTAGACTGAAAGCAATAGACAGATGTCCAGTGAGTTAAATATTCAAATCTTGAATGTAGATGATGAATTAAATTAATGAACAGATGAAAAATGACCATATTAAAAATGACTGGAATCTGATCTCATTCCTTCTGGGAGAGTTTTTGTGGATCACATTATTATCACAAAGATAACATGTTTCTCTTTTAGTGTTATTCTGGATAATTGACACATTCTTTGCTATTATCATGCTATGTTTGAATGGGTTTTTCTGTGCCTAAATGGAACTTCTCAGTAGGCACTTTCTGACTATTTGTCATTCACATTCACTTTTATCTGGACATAGCACTAGGTAGTTACAGGAGTCTTGATTCCTACTCTCAGCAAGTTTAAAATTCTAACAAGTGATGTAAAGGTGTCTGATCAAAGTAACAAAAATAAAATTCTACCTTTCTTTTCTTGCATATATTTTCATCACTGGGAACTGCATGCAGACACACAAGACTTGATTTTGAATACTGAAGATTGTAGGGTTTTGCTGGGACGCAGCTGAACTGCTCAGGTTAAATATGGAATGCCTTTAATTACAGCAGAAGAGATTCATTTCTTTCTAGCAGACAGGCTAGTGTGAGCTATTTTTTTTAAACCTCCTCTAAGCCAGTGGAGAAAAGTAGAGCGAGGTCATGGCCAGAGGCCCACTCTAAGTCAACATGCCTCTAGCTCCATTCATCTCATTGCTACTTCTGTGTCTCTTTCAGCAGCTGCTGAAATGAGCAGAATCAGGTTCCAGCGTACTGTTTGTTTCCCTGGAGGGACGCAGAGCATGGGGAGTGTGGAAACCTCCCTTTTGGTGATGGTTCAGGTTTCTGTTGCATAAAAATGCCCATTTAACCACAGTTAACAATGTCTGTAATGAACTGTACTGCTTGCAGCAGGAGCCCAAACAAATAAGTTACTTAGTTACTTAGGTAAACAGAGTTAAGGAAGATAAATCCTGGTCTTAGTCTACTAAACATTTACAGTCAACAAAAAATGAAGTGTTTACATGACAGGCTGTGTGAGGGTGTGGTGTGATAAGTCTCTTCTGCATTTCATTCTTTACAACTACGTTATAAAATGTGAAATAAGAAAATAAAGAAAAGATGAAATAAGTTAAAGATGAGCATGCACTTGTAAATATTGATATAACTGCTTATTTTCACAGAAACACAGGATAATTGATTGGAAGTGACCTCTAGAAGTTGTCTAGGCCAGTGTTCCTGCTTAAGCAGGGCCACCTAAAGCCGGTTGCTCAGGAATGTGCCATGTGGAGTATCTCCAAGGATGGGGACTTCACAAGCTCCCTGGGCTAGGGATGCCAGTGCTTGGTCATCCTCACAGCGAGAAAAGATGTTTCCTGATGTTCAGATGACACCTCATGTGTTTGAGTTTGTGCCCATTTTCTGATGTCCTTTCACTGGGCACCACTGAAGAGCCCAGATCTGTCCTCTTTAAACACTCCCTTCGGGTGATTGTATACATGGATGAGATCCACCTGAGCCTTCTTTTCTGAAGCCTGAACAGTCCCAGCTTTCTCAATCTGTCTTCGTAGAGAAGATGCTCCAGTTTCTGCATCATCTTTGTGGCCATTTGTTGCACTCTTTACAGTATTTCCATGTCTCTATTGCACTCGTGAGCCCAGCATGGTCACAGCTCTCCAGGGGTAGCCTCACCACTGTTAGAGGGGCAGGATCACCTCTCTTGACTTGATGGCAATGCTGTGCAATGCAGCCCAGGTTAACCTTGGCTTCTTTGCACCAGGGGCACATTGCTGACTCGTGTTCAACTTGGTGTTCACCAGAACCCCCAGGTGGTTTTATGTCAAGCTGCTTTTCACCTGCTATATGTGTGTGCTTTTCACATATACCTCTGCCTGATGCTGTTCATCCCCACATGTAGGACTTTGCACTTCATCTTGTTGAACAAAGAAATTATTAAAATGATTTAGAAAAAAAGTCTCTTAAACTATTGCAACCACAGGGATGTTCCTTCTTGAGATACAGGGCTTTCTTTATCCAGTCAGATTTTCTCCTACTGGTTTTGTTCGTTTGTCTGTGGGGTTTTTGTACAGTGTTTTGGGGAAAGGCAATATAACATTGAGTTGAAGAGTGTAGTTAAAATATTTTGTGGTCAACCCTGAGATGTCACTCTAAAAATCTGGGTTCAGAATATTGTTCCCAACCGTTGTGGGTCTGCAAGAAAACTACTTGCCTCACATTGTCTTCAGTGTATTCTGCCTTAAGCCTCAATTCATGGGAAAAAGAACAGAAAGTGAGGTTAATACCTTCCCTCTCCTTTCACCCCTCTCATGTGAGGGCAGCTGAACTTACTATTTACCGACTAATGAAGTGGCAAATTGCAGTGTCATGATTTAAAGTAAAGTGTTGCTAGTTTTCATCTCCTTACATTCCACAGTATTTACTGGAGCAGTTCGGAGGGTGATTTGTAAGTGGCTTAGTGCATTTTGTTTCCTTCCACTGGAGACAAGGTAGACTTCTGGGGTGGAAGTTTCATCAATAGCCCTGTTTTGTTGTGTCTCTGTTCAGGAATAAGAGCACTTTAATCCTAAATTAGCTCTTCAGAGCAGGGGTTTTAACTCAGTACATTTTAGTGTGTCATTTACCATAAGAGTCCCTCCATGTCACCTGAGACTTCCAGTCACTATGACAACACAAATCATAACAAACTAGTGAACATCTGAAAGAGATTATGAAAAGGCAATATGTAGCTGGGTAGTTTTTAAGAGATTTCATTAACCTATTTTCAGAACATGCAGAGGTTCAGGGCTTGGGAGTGTCCCTGCTCTGTGGAGCTGAGTCATACGTGAGTACTTTCACTGTCAAAATTTGAGCTGGGTTTATGCCCCAGTGGTGGAATGTCTTCCAAACGCTCAGCTTCCACTTGTGGATGAGGTAGAACGATGTGGTTTTGGATAGGGCCCATTGTAGACAATGTCACCTGGTTTTGGCCATTCCCAGAAGACCCACTGAGAGGTGCTGATCTACTTCTGTGGGAAAGGTGCTGCTAAAGAGGCAGAAAATACAGCTTCATATGATTGTATTGAGCAGTGGGAGCTACATGCCAGGTGTAGGCATTGATATGAACAGGTGCTTTGATTTACACACTTCCGTTTCCAGCTTGCTTTCATCGTGTGAGCAAGGGTTGTATACATGGTATCATATGCTTTTTTCTGACAGTCTACCAGTATGTGCTTCTGCATGAAATGTTTATTTTACCAGCAGAGAAGAAAATATCAGTTTTGTATAAATTTAACAGATGTTTATAGCGACTAATTTGTCTCAAATTCCGATTATTGCCAGGTTAAATATGTTGTAACTAAGAAATACTTGTGGCTCACAGAGATACTTGGACTTTATTATGACAGACAAGTGAAGTAGGCTACAAAATATTTGTCTGTGAGAAACATTGAGGTTTGATGACTTCCTAGACATTTCCAAATTAATGTGAGTCATCCTTACCATGTATTTATTTTCTTGCACGGGGAAACATAATCAACACTTCTTATTTCAATTGTTCTTTTTTACAGCTAAAAGACTTTGCTTATTTGTGGTGGTAGGATATCAGTCTGACTACATGACTAATTCAGGCAATAAAGAAAGTCCTGTGGGGACGGAAGGTGGGAGTGAACTACTTATAAGAGAATTCATCATTGTTTGTTAGATGTCAGAGTCAATCCAGATTCCAATTCTTACAAACAGAAGCCCACATCTTCCAGTAAAACATGAAACTCTGACTAAGGAGTTTGATTCCTAATTGTGAAGTTACTGTCTTTCTCCATTGGTATTACAGAAACTCCTTGGGGGCCTACCCAGACAATGGCAGTGAACCCAAAAGCAGTTAACCTTTTACTAAGGCATCTGGATTACCCCTGCTTAAGACATTTAAAATACCGTTGAGATAGTCTATTAGAAAGCCTTAGAAAATATACAGAGAGAATCTGTAAAATTTCATATTCCTTTAAAATCCTTTACTAAGTCATTTAGGTAAGTTTTAAACAATATTTTATTGAGTGAGCAAATGAAATAAGAGGAAACATAGAACCTGTTTTGTCCTGGAATTGGAGTAAGTCTTGAAGTGGGTGGCCACATTTCACCTTCCTTGGATATGAAGGCATGTATGTGAATCTCAGTGAATGGGTTGAAGTATATTGAGGTCAAAGATAGTCACAAGCAGAAGCTTTCATGTCCTGTCCCACACAGGCATAGGCATCACTATGAACTTTGAATTATGTGCTTCCTTTTCTGGTTTGCTTTCATTGTGTGAGCAAAGGCTGTAAATATGCTGTGATCTGCTTTTTCTGACAGTCTACCAGTATGTGCTCCTGTTTGAATGATTTATGTTTATTTTCTCAACAGAGAAGAAAATAATAGTTTCATAGAAATATAAGGGGATTTGTAGCAAGTAATTTGTCTCTTTTATCTCTACCATACTCTGTGTACTTTTATGTAAAGTTTTAGCTTCATTATAAAGAACTTACTTCCCTATTTTTTTTGCGTATCCATGTGCATCCTGTGTATGGGTGTTCACGTGATGAATAAAGCCTGTATTGCTGTATTCACCTTGTATCACTATGACAGCTCCTTCCAGCTCAGCATACTCTAACTTATTTGCATGTGAAATTGCTACTGGGTACTTTTTTCCTAGTTTGTCTGCTCTGGACTCATGAAAGTTACAAGCTAAATTCTGTTGACCAGTTTTCCAACAGAAAATCTCCACCCCCAAATTTAGGCAATCTTTTTTTTTATTTCAAATATCCGGGAGCCATACATAGTCCACTAAGTCTAACCTGAAGAGTATAGTCTGTAGCTTCTTAAATTATACCTGGTTCAGAATTAAGGCAAGAATTCACAGAGGAAGATTTCAGTTTCCACAAGCATAAAGAATTTGTAAAGGGAGAAGCAGGGTAAAAAGAAGAAAAGCGATAAAAGTCAAATAAAAATGTTAAAGATATTTTCATACCTGACATGTGTCTACAGCTATTGGCTTAGAATGATCATGAGTTGTGCCAGAGACAAATATAAAACAAGTTCATGGCTTGCATATGAATCTTTAAAGGCCATGTGCTAAATTAATGTTCTACTGATAACTTATCATGTTTTATGTCTAGACATCCAAGCTAATGTGAATGGGAATTCTTTCATGTGATTTTTCCCTCTGGTGTTTTTTCCCCCACAACAGTGCTCTTTTTCTGCTTCTGTGCTGCTAAAAATAATAATGGAAACATTCTACTGAAAAAGATAGGCAGACAGACACACACTCCTTCACACACCCCCTTACCTTTTCATGATGCAGTGTGGAGTATGGAGCTTTGGGCCTTGAAATGATGTGTTTCAATTTGAATGTGGTCATTTCTTCCTTACTTATAATAGGTGATAAACTATTTACATCTAGACTGATCCATGAGGGGCTTAGAATATTTAGGTCTTGTTTTTCATCTGCTGTAGTACACCTGGATTATAGATGGGTTATCAGATAAGAAAGACAATTCTCCAGGTCATACACTTGATTTTTACACTAGTGTAGAACTATTCACTTAGGCAAGGTTCTATATCAGGAGGAAGGTTCTTGAATTCGTGGTGATTTAGCTACTCTGGCAAGTGGTTTTCCTTTAATTTTATATAAAAACTCGTTTAAAAGCTCTTCAATTAGTAGGGTTCCCCTAGCAAAAGATTAAAAAGTGACAAGACTGGGAATTGTCTTAAAAACCCTATGGAAACATATTTAAGTTATATAAGTTCTAGCCATCCGACAACCTTTATAACATCCTTTGTTCTTCAGTAGTTTTATAGAGTGTCTGCCTAAATGCCATTTACATGTCCATGTAATATTTGCTTATATTTTACCCCATCATCCATTTGGCTCACAGAATTGGTTCCATCTTATTGTCATTAAAATTAGGATAAATTTTCCTAACAATGAGCAATGTATAATTACCCATGCTTATCTGTCAGGTCTCTTAGAAGCTTTCAACAGTACTGATGATGAAATATCTTGCCTCAGGGAGAATTGATATCCAGGCTAACTTACTGAAAGAATTCCTTGAGGAATATATCTTCTGAGTAGTGAAAGAGGCTTATATCTCCAACGTAGTGCCTTTTGACATTTTCAGGCCTATCAGGGTGCAGTGGTTGCTGGGCTGCTCTGGAAAGGAAATAGAGTCTGGATTAAAGGGTAGAGACCCTTGACAGGAGTCCTGTCCCGTGGTACCCAAACAAGAGGAGCAGAGCAGGTCTGGGGGATTATTAGAGGAGCCAGTGACCCTCATTTCTAGACCAGGCTGTGATGGCAGACGTGGTCTGAAGCCACGCTGGGAATGCCAGGTGGCAGGTGGGCACAGCACAAGGCCAGGCACCTGCATCCCTGAGTGCTGCTTAGACAAGGACTGTGGGCCAGGATTCAGGCCAAAAGCAGATCCCAAGCTGGGAAGAAGTCCCCAGCAAGGCATCTCCTAGACCTTTCTCACACAGCTCTGTCCCAGCAGCTGCACCCAAGGTTCAGCCACACTGTGCCAGAACTGGTCATGAGCACCCAAAGCCAAAGTGTTGGCAGTAGGAAGAGGCTACAGAACCTGTTGATGCACTCAGCAGGTTGGAGCTGAGGAGAAATGAGTCTAACTAGGGGAATTTGATAACAATCTGCAAAAAACTGTTAAAGAGAAGGTGAACAGAGAATGATTCTTAAAAACTTGGAACAATTAATTTCAATAATGAGCTCTTCTTTCTTTTTTTCTTTTAAAGAGATAGTTGCTGATAAACTGAAGAGAAAATAAACAAAAGGAAGTATCTTCTACATAATGATTTGCTATATCATGAATCACTTGTGGCAGAAGAAGTCTAATTCAGAAGTAGGCAAAAATACTCCATCTTCTTTGCGGAACATAGATCCCCAGATGACAAGTAAACTTCATAATCTGGATGTGACTTTTGGTTCAGGGACACCCTAAACCCCTGGCTGTCAGCCGTTGGGAAGATGTGCCAGGGAAAAAATATCTCTGCATCAGGCATATTTGTTACATAAAGTAATTATGCTGAGATAATTAATCATGCTTCCATAATATTTGCATCCACTATGATAATGTAACTTAGCTGGACATGAGTTTTTTAACTCTCAGGATGTTTGAAATAATGCAGTTTACTACTTCATGTGTTCTCAGTTTTACAGGTGCTAACATCAAACTTGTCCTTCAGACAAACTCTGGCTTCCTATGGCTGTTTTAATTAGTTTCAAGAGCTCATCAAAATACTCAGTGTCTCAGGCCAAGGATTTCTAAAATTTGTCCTAAATCTCTTGGTTGATGATTTTCATCTCTGCACAATGCAATACTCATGAAGTTTTCCTGGAAAACTCTGATGATTTGGAAAGAAGTCACTGGGGAACTAAGGCTCATTACGAATGCCAGCATTTTTTTTTTTCTTTTAATCTGGCTTTTTCTAAGAAAAATTATATGTGACTATGAATTTTAATACAATGTGAAAATAAACAACTCCTTCAGAAAACCCAAACCTCAAACCAAATAAAACCTGAATAGCAACAGAACAAAGCTGTCCTATTTCTGTCTCTTTTGCTCTCTTCTGCTCCCGGGGAACTGATGGGAAAAATACGCAACATTGCATAGTCGTCTGTTCCCTTTTCTGTCCGAATGAAAGTAGCTCAGATTGTACTGTGATAATCACAGAGGAGAATAAATAAAAAACAGGACAGATGTCCCAGTTCATGCCCAAACTAGTCATATTACACCCTGTTCAATCAACAAAACAAACTAATAGCTTTTTTTCCTTTCCTTCACGTGAGAGTATGCAGAGAGATTTGGAAGTCCACTTTAAACCCAAAATGCAAATGGGGCATTTTCTTATGCCATTTAACTTTTATTTATGGTAACTCATAAGCTGTCTTTACATTCTTACTATGTTTTTCATGAGTAGCAATCTCAAGATTTTGTACTGGAAGACTTAGGCAGCAACCCCTGATTTTACTCTTTCAGTCCTTTTTGTAGAAATAGTGGTCTTAAATATGATCTGTCCAGACAGTAAAGTAAAATGACTTGACATGATGTCAAATGACCCTACTCTGAAGATATAAGTATATAGTCCACTGCTGGTATATGAAGAGAAAGGCAGCAAACCATGTAATTTCAGCTTCTTCTGAGAATAAATATTCCTTCAATTTGACTCCTTCTAGCACTAAACACTTGACATCTCTTGGAAGGAGAACTGGATCCTGCAGAAACTCCTGAATTAGCTACAGAATTCTCAAGTTCTACCTACTGTCATAATTTCTACTCATGCTACATGAACCTGAATTAATGCAGCCAGGCATAGTTGTTTTCATTTGTGCTAGGAAAAAAAATACTTATATACATTCAGTATGTACTCAGTGTGCTTGGCCCAATATGCATGACCCATGTGGTGCTATTTTACAATAACTGTCTCAGAGGAGGCACAGTAAATTGCCAGCTGGAGCTCGTTTAACACCTTATCTTCTACTAACTCATGGATAGCTTGAAATGAAAAGAGTTCACGCTGAGGAATACTATGGCAGTGTCTCTACCATTTCTCCATGAGGTATTTGGATTGGGGTTTAACCCTATGCTTTATATTGATACTTAGATCACATTCCTCTGATTCTCTTTACTCCTTGGTTTTAATTTTCTCATCTTTAAGTAGTCATTAAAAATTTTATTGTTGGGTGTCAATGAGATACAATTTTGAAACATTGGTTTTACCTGGAGAATTCTGCTGTTTACTTCTTTGCATGTATTTCAGGGAGAAAGAACTTCTAATAAAATTTTTTCATTATTAAGAAAAAGGAAACTATGTATTTTATAAGCTTTTGAAATCCTGTTTTATGTTGAAAAAAAATCTGAGGCACAATTAATTAAACTTAAAATAAACAACACCCTGTTCTAAGTATCTTCAGTGTAACCTCAGGTTGAGATTCAGTCTTTTAACATTTTGGTTAAAAGGTATAGTAATTTTGCTAAGGCATTACATACTCCCAAGGCATAAATGATCAGCAGAAAGGACTGACTGAAGACCTCATGCTCTGATAGTATAAAAGAAGGTTAGATGACTGGATCAAGGAGGAGAAACTGTCTGTAACCCCACTGCACACATTGTGCCAGACCCCAGCATGGCACAATTAGTAACAGTTGATTGAAGTGATCTAGTGCAGGTAATTGGCAGCTAAGACAATTTTTGATCTCTTTATGTCAGAGGAGTAGCAGAATGAACATGGAGTTGATTTTTGAAGTTAGCTCCATTAATGCACACAACTCTGAAAAATGGTAAGGCTGTCTTGCTGCAAAACTGGAATTTTACTCATTGTAGATGCTGTGCTTTACTCATCTCTCACCATGTTTAAGCTGGGCAATGATGCTCAGTCACTTTGACTGAGAATGAGTAAATGTGATGCTGGATGCTTTGCTCTTTTTGTTTGTGGAGCTGAGTATGAAGAACTGGTGTGCCTAAACTTTGTGGTTCTACAGAGACGCTGAGAGATGACTAGATATTTATGGACTTACTGAATGAAAGCCAAAAAAAGTGTGTGTATTACACATTACATGCACATTAGTTATTAGGTAAAGTGCAGGAAAAAATTATTACTGATGAGTTTGAGTATGGTTGTTGGTGGAATCAAGAATAAGCTGTGGAAGACAATCAAGCTAGAGGCAATAAACTACTTCTGCGCTCCCTGTCTATTTTGCAAATATTTTAGTTAGCCTCTAGAAAAAACAAAGATGGTATTTCACTTTCTCCATTTATATAACTCTGAGGGACTTAGTTGAGGTTTCTGGAAATGTGTTGGAGGTCTTAATGTAGGCTCTCTGGGCTCCAGCTGCCTTTCTTTAGGCACATGGATCATCCACAGCTTCTTGTCACACCTGCTGGCTCTGCGTCTTCAACACTGTAAGTAATTAAAAAATGGCTCTAGATACCAGTGTCCAGACAACTGAATCAGCTTGGCTTCCTTTTTCCCTGCATCTCAGAAATGGGATTTTTTAACCTGGACCCTGGCCACATCAGCTGTCCTCAAAGTCCTGGCCTCTCAGTCCTGCATCTTCAGCAGCTGGTGGAGGCTGCATGGAGCCTGTCCAGGGTAGGAGTGTGGATTTCCTTTGCAAGAAAAAACAGGGCACGTGGGAGGATGAGGGTGTGGGCAGGGAACACACCCAGTAGGATGAGAAGCTGGGATATGGACATCTGGGCCTGAGAAATGGGATGTGTACCTGTCTAGGGGACTGCATATGGTCTAGACTGTGTCTAGACATGATCTAACAGAAAGTACTAGATTTTTTGGCTACAAGAAGCTTGAAAAGTTCCCAGGTTGAGCAGGAGGGACGCTGAATCCCTCATCCAGCTGATTCAGGACAAATTAATAATGGAAAAATCTCGAGTATGGTAGTTTTTACAGCTCTGCTGGTGATCTGGCAGTCTTACCACTAGTAGAGGTAGGTAGCTTTGGACCGGATTTGTGGACATGAAATGAACTCTTATTATTTGTTATGTAGTATATAATTGCTGAATTTAGTGAGAAAACTATATAATGAGTGATAGGTCTGTGGTACTGTCTTTATCAATAACTTGTGATTATAGTGCAATTTGTGAATGAATTGACAGTGAACTTCTTCACCTTTCCAATCCACTCTGGACTGTTCAGTATAATGAAGCTGAGTATTCATTTTTCCTTTTAAAAAGCATCCTGAACTTACTCCAGAAGTATTTTTGCAGTTTCATATGTATATGTTTTCACACGTAATGACAGAACAGGGGGTAATGGCTTTAAACCGAAAGAGGGTAGGCTTTGAATAAATATTAGGAAAAAAATATCTGCTATGGGAGTGATGAGATGCAGGCTGCGCAGAGAAATTCTGAATGCCTTGTTCCTGGAAGTGTTCAAGGCCAGGTTAGATAGGCTTTGAGCAATCTGGCCTGTGGAAGGTGTCACTGCTCGTGGCAGGGGGTTTGGAATTAGGTCAGAGCTCCATCTAACCTAGCCTAATGCAGCTTTTCTCAGGGGCATTTTTAATTACACTTTCCCTTCTTCCATAAACCTTTGCCAGTTCCACGAGTGAATTTTCTCTCTAAGGCAGACTGTGATGCAAAATCCCTGACCACCTCGTCCAGGCAGCAAGCAGAGAAGCTGCCAAGGGCCTCAGCTGTCAGCCCATAATTAGCATTTGTTTAACCTACATGTTACATACACATTTGTTATGGACAGTTTATCCAGGACAGCAGTCCTTTGACCTTCCCAGATGGGACTGGAAGCAGGGAGTTCAGTGTCAGGGCTGATGCAGGGTGGGAGCTCCCTGCAGAGGTGTGGCTCGCCTTGTGCAGACTTTCTGCAGCAAAATGAGGGAAAAGGCTGCTTTTTTTCTGTGTTTCACAACTACTCACAGGCTTTGGAAAGACTTTTCACATTAAAAATATTAGAAAATCCAAGCTCCGAGGTATCAATGGATTCTTGGAAATCACTGAAATACTTTATTTCTGGTTTTTTGGTTTTTGGGGGGTTTTTTGTCAGGGGGAGAAGAGTTTTTGGCAGACTGAAATTTTTCTTTATGGAACATCACCTGTTCTCGTAGCATCTAATCCAAGAACCACAGAAAGAAATTGGAAAATACTACTACAGTTTTGTCAGGCTTCAGACTGGGCCCTTTACCCAGAGCTGGGAGTGTCTATACACAGCATCAATAACTGGGTTTGGTACTGGCAGCACATGCAGAAGTGGTCACACAAATGAACACACAAATGAACACACAAAGGACCTCCTTCACAGTATGGAGAGATAATAGCACTTTCCTACTCCAAAGAGGTGCCTTGAGGATGAATAGATGTACAGGTCTGTCTGTGAGCAGGGCTGTGAGCATCACTGTCAATGCTGAAAGGTTGAGGTAGAGGGACCAGGACTCCATAACCTCATCCATGGACACAGGGAGATCAGCCCTGATGTATTAAATCTGTGGCACACGGACTTCAAAATCAGATTTTTCCCTCTCACATTTTTTCAAAAGTAGTTGGTTAAAGTAAACTTATATTTTTTACACTGGTATCTAATTTCACTAGTTACATGTGGTAAAGACAGTAGAGGCAGCTTTTTAAGACTATCTGTAGTATAGTAAATATAATAATCTGCTTCCTTTGTTAATATGTACAATTAAGTACAAACTTTAAGAAATTCCTCTTATTTATGATCAAATGCACTCTTGCCTATACAGGTTTGGGGGATTTTTCTGGTTAGTTTAATGGTTGGTTTACTTTTTAAATGGTATAATATGGCGATTTTTGCTCCTGCTAACTAAATTCTGAAATTGCTGTTGTGATAAAAAATCCCAATCTAAAAAACCCAACCCAATCACCCAAGTGTTTTACCCAGTACCTTATGCATTGGGTTGTCAAGACAGAATCTATTTCTCTCCCTTGATTGCATTCCTTTGAAAAGGGCAAGTCAGCACAAGGTGGTGCTAAATAGCACACCATTAATCTTTTTCTAATATACAGCCCTGAGGGGAGCTTTGGGAAGAGGCAGTTGAAGGATCTTTTTTTAACTGCCTGATAAAAGATTTTTCTTTTTTTATTTGTTAATTTATTTACTATTGTCTGTCATGACCGGGAGACTTTTCCCCATAACGCTTACACACTTTGGCTGTCAAGGATGTCTCCTCTGAGATGTGTGAGCCCCCAGTCTTTGGATAAATGCAGTAATTTCATTTTAAGCTTTCCTTACAGGAAAGTGTAGCCATTACCTACTTATTTTTAAGTGGATGGGGGTATTTTTCACCTCTGTTCCACAGCTCTTTGGGTTTTGTGAGTAGTTTCTGAGAAAATCTGTACAGCATGTGTGCTGAGGGCTTAAGTTACAGGGTTCTGTATTTCATTTGGACAAATTGCTAAGGAGAGGTTGAAAATGCAAAATGGGTGGAGGAAACTTGAATGCCTGAGCAGATTCAGGACTGGCAGCTGCAGGGAGGGTGAGTGCCCCTTCACCCAAGAGCTGCTCTGTTCTGTGTGCTGCTGTTCTGCCAGAAGCAGGGAGGGATGCAGTGTTCGACAGGCTGTTGACCTCTTTGCTTTGCCTGCAAGCAGAAGCACTAACTAGATATTTTTTTTACTTGGTACCAAATCACCTCTTCTGAGAAAATGCTCCTGAGATGCAAACTGAAAGAGAGGGACATCTTTAAAAAAACTTTATATTTTAGGGGTAAGCAAACTGGTCTCTTTAAAAAAGCCCCAAAAAACAAATAGTGTTTTTGCTAGTAAACACAACGCAGATCAGCTGGAGTCAACTAGCCATAGTACCATACTTGCTGACGCTGTGTTTCTTGAAGAATCTTGACTCCACAGATACTTGGCAGCACTTTGACGTTGTATCTGCACCTTAGAGGCCTTCTTTCATGTCTTTTGCCCTTTAAAACATGTTTTATAGATAGAAAAGTTCTCTAGGAAAGCCTGGAACATTATTTCTTTTGCAAGACAATAAAAGTTTGAGAGGGGTCCTATTTCTTTTCTATCATTTAAATCCCATTGTCAGAGAGAGCTTCTTAAGGAACCTAGGGGAGCAGTTATTATTCTACACTGGCATCTCTTCACTTTTGCTGTGTGCATTATTTGAAGGGCCCTCCTGCTTATCACAGAACTGACATAGAGCACCAAGTTCAATGGGGTGCGAAAACTTGTCTTTCGTGGAGTTACCTGAGATGTCTGATCATGTATGACATATCACATTGACTTGACCTTAGGATAAGACTGGACATTAGGAAGCATCATTTTACAGGGAAAGTGGTCAGACACTGGAACAGGCTTCCTAGAGAGGTGGTCGATGTCCCAAGCCTGTCAGTGTTTAAGAGGAATTTGGATAATGCCCTTAACAACGTGCTTTAACTTGTGGTCAGACAACTGGAGAGGATAATTGTTGTAGGTCCTTCCCAACTGAATTTTTCTGTCCCATTCCATTCCATTCCACTCCATTCCATTCCATGAATAGCTAACTTTCTCTTTTAATTTGTTTGGACAGGAGTTGAACCGCTCAGTCAGAGGAAGTTGGCTCTATTCTCTTTTATATAGACATATATTAATTAATATATACTAATATAATAATATTGCCAGAATCAAGGTTTGAAATCCAGCCTGAGTAGCTCCCTAGTTCTTATAACCTGATTTTCCACCAGTGACATCAGATCTCTAAAACATATTTGTTACTGAAGTAATACATTTTGTGTTGGAAGCAAAGTGCAAACCAAGACTTGTTCTTTCTGCATGCCATTAAGACTCAATTTCATTAAGAGACATTCATTTGACTGAGAAATAATGCTTTATCTATTGACTCTACCAGGCTTGCCAATGCTGTTATGTATTAGTATTCTAAATCACGTTTTGTAACTATTCATAGGCATTTTCACCAGAAGATGAGTCTGGACAACTCATCAGGATCTGAAACATCCGAACTTATGGTGAAGTTCTTTAGGTGATTGTGGTATGAGCTGTTGGAACAAAATTTGGCAGGCATCAAGAGATTAGACATGTTTATATAGTGAGAACATTGAATTAGTTTTGGATAAGTACCTGGACTTCAGAATATAGTTCAGCAACTGTCTGGAGTAAGCAAGACATTCCTTCTTCGGATAGGTTATCCCACAAGTTTTTACTGGATAGATGGATCAGAAGTCGGCTCTGATATGGCGATCCTTGCTTTGTATGTTTTAAGCATCAAGTGCAGAACAGACCTGGAAACACAAAGTGGCATTTCCAAGGGTGAGCTCTGATCCTCCTCATCTGTGTTTTTAGTTTCAGCCAGGAGTCTGAATGGCAGCATGCATGGAAGCCGAGAGTGATCTTTTCATTACCAAAGGAAGTGATTAGAAAATAAAGTGGGTTTTGGGAGGTTTTTGGGTTTTGTAGTTGTTTGTTGTTTGTTTTTTTGTTTGTTTGGTTGTTGTTGTTTAGGTTTTTTTTGTTTGTTTGTTTGTTTTTTTGGTGAAGAACAGAAATTCATGTACCAATAATCTTCCTTTTTCTTACAATCTGTCCATTTTTTCAGATGTGGGTCTGTGCATTCTGTAGCTTTGCAAATCCTGGACTGGAGACTTTCTATTTGTCCTCCATCCTCAGTAAAATAAGTTAAATAAACCTCAGTTTATTTATCACCCATTTTGACCATTAGCAGTAAGTTGCTTTCTTGTTCACCTGTCTCAGGTAGGCAAGGAGATCTATTTTGAGTCTATTCAGCACCAAATAATTAACTTGTTGTAGAAAGTAGGTACATTTCAATTCAGGAAGGCAAGAGGGAACACGTGAGGGACCAGGCCAGTTCCTTGGTTAGAGGGCATGTTTCTGGGAGCTATTTCATAAGGCAGCTTTGCAGTTACTGAATTGGCACTGAAAGCAACTAAAAAGACAAAACAAATCGAAACCTCAGAAAACTAACAGCTTTATAGATAATGATTCTCCAGCTGTCAGGAGAGGCTCAACAGAGAAAAAGCAGATGGTGAAGTAGAAATCAAAGTATTTGCTGATCTCATTGCTTCTGTCAATACTATTGCACTGCTACTTGCTTGTGCCAGTGGGAGAGAAAAATTTGAATTGTTGAACACCACAGCAGGGTGAAAAGCTTCAAAAGTGCTCTGTATAAATTGAGAATGAGTTTGTTCCTAACCCGGTTCTTCAAAATGACTAGTGAGAGGTTTTGCTTGATATTGTAACTATTCTCATTCAGCACAGTTGAGTCGTTTAGTCTTTTTCCTCTGCTTTATGTCTTGTAATTACAGGTCTGCATACAAAGGTGTGAGCCTTTGGCGTCTACATTGTCCCAGGTGATTAAAGTGCTGAAAGAGGAGACGTTTTCCTCATTTTGTAATAACACTACCTTCGATGAGTGCTATAAATCACTTGGTCATTACGCTGATTTTCCTTTGGCCTTCTGGTGTTGTCCCTCCTGCAGTCTGGAATGAATGCTGCTCTGAAGCACAGTTTGTTTCTGGGAAAATCATGTTGGCATTTGCAGCTTGAGCTCCTCTGGAGGATATAGCCTATTCATGTACAGAGAGGCCTAGTGCTTCCCTTGCTGGAAAACTGTCAGTACTCTCTGGAGTGTTCATAGCTTAAGTTACAAGTGACTGCATCTTTCAGACTTCCAGCCTCTTACTCCACTAGGATATAAGAATTTGACATTTTGATCATTTGTTTAATGAAAGCATTCTCTTACCTATAGCTCAGATTCTCTGATGTTAAAAAAAAAAGAAAAGAAAAGAAAAGAAAATATATATTTTGGAAACCAGAGATCTTGACTATATAGGAAACATTGTTTTCCATCCAACAGTGTGATGCCAAGCAATTAGAAAGAAGAGTAGCATTGGCCTTCACACTGTGTTATAGTGAGCAAAATATGACCAAATATTAAACATAAATCCTGGCCATAATCTTTGATTCAGATCCCAATTTGAACAACTTCCACTATTAGAGGTGCTTACGGCTAAGTCTTAGGTTCAGTCTAGGGTAAAGGGATGGGTCATTTGCACGTATGGCTTGCAAATGGGCTTTGGTTTGGGCCCATTTCCTCAAGATGGACATGGCCCTTTGCATATGATTGTGTATTCTGGCATACTGCTCCTCTGCACTGTGCTTTGGTGTCCATCAGATCTTGGGAAGCTCTTCTGGGTGGCTGCACGGCTCAGTGCTGTCTGAGCGGGGCTGCAGACACTGCTCCGCTGAGTGCTCCCCTCCGAGATCTCAGGAGAGAAATGGGCTGAGCTCTTGCAGACTGAACTCATAACAACTAGTGCAGCTCTGTGTTGTGGACCCCTCACTGGCGTCTCCAGGGTCAGCTGACAGCAAAAGAAACCCTTGGAAGCACGAGGTCTTCAGGAGCCACAGGGATGGGTGTGGTGCAGTGAGCAACGGTATGTAATGCATGTGCAAGGGGCCTCTGGAAAATACCTGAGAACACCAGAGATAAGCAGGAACTCTGTATTTATCTGTGAGCTGGAAAGAATTGCTCATTCAATTCAGTATCCAGTCCTAGGAGAGCCAACATCTGAGAAAGATATATGCAAGGTCAGACAGATAGGTAACCTGCCTTTCAGAAGGTTCTTCCTCCTCCTGGCTGTTTCATCAGTTTGTGAGCTAAGGTAAGAATAATATATATCTTTAACCTTTTCAAAAAGACCTTTGGAGGTTCTTATTATCTGTATGAATGTCTAATTCTACT
Source organism: Falcunculus frontatus (assembly GCA_013398115.1). Classification (NCBI taxonomy): domain Eukaryota; kingdom Metazoa; phylum Chordata; class Aves; order Passeriformes; genus Falcunculus; species Falcunculus frontatus. Next base: position 637,805 of record VZRV01008519.1, on the reverse strand, counting down.
TTTATTGCTGGCCAATGCTTGAATGCATCACATAGCAATGACTCACACGGCGTAATGCTGTGTCGTGTAAAAGGCACCTATGTAAAACCTTTCTTTTCAGTTTCACTACTTGTGGCTTTTCTTCTTATGTTTATGGAAGACTTGTTTGCATGAGACTTCTTTCAAAGCTTATCTTTCAGAAAGAGACCAGTTTCACACAAAGGTCCAGATTCTCATTCTACAGCCATGCAGTTTAGAAGCACTAACATTACTGGAGAAATGGCCCATGGTCTGCAAAAATGCGCATTATGGATTTCTGTTACAGCTACAGGAAGAAGAAAAAAGATACAGGGAGTTGCAACAAGTCCCTTTAACTGATGCATATTCTGTTGATTTGGTACACTGTTTTTTTCATTTTCACTGAGTTTGTTTTTGCTTACTAGAACAACTTAGGCTAAGAGAAAGGTTTTTTAAAATTTTTAATAGAGACAAAGCTGTAACAGGCTTTGAGCCTGCCAGAGTTTTTGAAAGCTGGGAAGCTGACCCTCCTTTTCAGTAATTATTGGGCATTGCTTGTGTGCTCAGGTATTCCGTGCTGTTGGTCTTGCCTCTGTCCTCTTAGGCTCCATGCTGGTGTGTGTGTTAGTGTGTTAACCAACAAAACTCTCAAGAACTGTCGCAAGGAAAGTGTGTTAACCAGGAAAACTCACAAGAACAGTTTAGCAAGACTATGGTTTCTATTTTTCATCAGAGAAGAGGCTTTTCTCTGTTTTTTTTTCATATAAAATATTTCTCTCATTCTTTTGAGGAAGACTGCATTCTTCAAATTCCTCAAAAATCCCTTCAAATTACTCTGCTTCTGCCCGGTGGCAGTCATCTTTGCAGGAGCTTCAGCTTTGTTGCTTGGCAAAGAGGCTGGTACACACAGAGAAGCCTACTCAAGTTCCTGAACTCAACAAAAGGTTTCTTCATTTACGATAGCGGATTCTGGACGTGATTTGTCTTGTCTGACAGGCGTTTCAGAATGGAAGAAAATCCATTAATAATTTTTTCAAGAGTTTGTTAAAATGTTATATTAAGACTAATTTAGTTGGCAGCAGGGTGTATCAGTGAAAATGTCCCTGAGGTAAGGTTGCAAAAGGACTCACAAGTCTAACACAGTAGATTGAAGTAACAGGTTATATTGACAGATACAATTCCTAGCAGATTAAATACTACGGAAAATTGGGAAAGTGCTTCCAAAATTTTATGTGCTATTTTGAAGTTCTGTAGTTAATTTATGATAGAATTAATATACTTCAGCGTAACTCATCTGATTTAGACCAGCTGGAGACGGAGTCCACCATATGCTGTTGGGGAAAAGCAGGAATGCATGTGAGAGAATCTGGCAAAAGTTTTCAAGTTATTCTTGTTGAAAGTGTGAGCAAATGTCTGTGCCTAAAGAAAGTAAGCAAGTTACCTTCACCCATGGCACATATGTATTTAATGTGTATTTAATAATGATGTATTTAATGCATGACATTCATCACGTACAAACCCAAAAACAATGTGAAGGATTTCTGTTGAACTGAAAAGCGACCTGCAGGCTTTTCTGCTTACAGTACCTTGAAATAATTTTGAACTGTTTTCTGTCAGTACAAGTGCAGTTGACTGAAGAATATGATTATGCTAGAACACTGTGAAATGAGGAAATAAAAAGGCACACCAATACTATCAAAACTCAGAAGGTTTCTGTAGCAGTTGAATGAGTGTGAATTTACTTCACTGAGTTTAAACTAAAGAGTGGGTGGGTTTTCTGCTGACAGGGTTTGAAGAGCAGATTGGCCTTATGGTGCATTTCCACCTCACGCTTTACTAATGGAAACCATTACAAATTCATATGGAACCATAATGGAAACCATACAATTTTGGATCACTATAATACTTGAATTTTGTCTTTGTGGAATTTATAATCTATTATTTCTTCTCTCACTATACACTATATAGGAGTATTAATACTTGTTCTGATACTATGAAAATACAGACAGGTTCCTGTAGATAGTGGCCTATTTACTTTCTATCCTCCAAAAGCCTCCTCTTTCCGTGCCTCAGGAGCCCTAACTCTGGAATTTTATTTTCGTACATTTTCATCTCTTCCGGTGAGCATTGATTCCTACAACAATATCCTCCCAAATTCATTGCCATCATGTTATCCTCCCAGATTATTTCCCTTCATAGTATTGTCTTCCCTGCTGAATGCTGCTACTGCACCTCAGCTATTCAGCAAGCTGCCATACCAGTTGGATAGAAGAAGGAGTTTCTAGGTAAGGGATGGGTTTGTGCTATAAGTGGAATATAGGACTGCAATAGTCTGTTGCTTAGACAGACCCAAAGAACATCCTTTCTGAGCATCACAAAAAACCCCGTTTTTAGTGTGCCATGATAAACTCGAGACTGTAATACAAAAACCAAGAAGTCATAAAAATGGCTTGAATGGGTCTCAAGGACACAACAGTCAAAGGCATTTAAAGATGAAAGAATTTATAGACAATTGAATTTAAGGTGTGAATGAGTGAGTTTCCCAATAATGAATAAATATCAAAACTTTTAAGAGAAACTAAATGGCTTTACTTGTAAATCCTTGCTTCTTTTATTTGTTTAAAATAATAATAATACTCCTGGTAACAGTGAAAGGAGTCTTTAAATAATTTAACTCCACTATATGAAATGTAATGTGGTTTATGATTTATTCTTCTGGCTACCTTCTACAGACAACTTCGCCTGAATTCTGTAGAGCTGAAGGCAGTGGATAGTGGCATGAAGCCATGGAACATTAGTTAATGTAGCAAAACAGAAATGCGGGAGTTATTGTAAGTCCTGGAGATCTTGGAGAAAAAGGAAAGTAGATGAAGAGAAAAGCTGAAATAGTCACTCTAATAACTTGATAAGCCTAATGCAAAATTAATGTGTGGATTGGCCTGACCAACAGCAGGAATGGGAGCTCTGTAAGTCTGGCCACACACACAACTGTGATTACGCGCTGCGTGATTACGTGTACATGAAGGGATTTGAGGAAGAGCTGGTGAGTTGAAACTGAGTGTGCTAGTCCTCCTGGCACAGATAACCTGATCAGCCGTGAAAATGGCCAGGGAAAGACCTCCTATATTTTCCCTAGTCTCACATCTTTTTTTTGGTATTTCAAAATCCATCGATAATAGAGGGCTCTCATAATTATCATCTTTCCATGATGTTTCCTGAAATGTCCCTCCCTCTTTTAGATTTTGGTTCTTGTCAGAACAACTACCATCTCTTTTCTCCCACCACAGGAAGAAGTGAGGTTCCTCCACCTTTATCCCCTGGAATTATTTACAGACTGCCTCTGAAAACGTCTGTCTGTGTTTTAACATGCTGTTTATCAGACTTGCATACTATTAGGCAAATACAGAATTATGAGTAAGCCATACCAAAACATGAACAAAATATGCTCATAGAGTGAAAAAAGAAACAAGTGAAAATGTATTTAATTGGAAACTCATAATTTTTCCTTGAAAAGTCATTATGTACAAGTATGTTTGGCTTTATATGCATGCCCTTGTGCTCAATATAGGTTTGATTTAGGGAAAGAAGGGAGGGAGAATGGACAGCACAACAGGCCCTCTTTCACCTCTGCTGCTCTGATGATCTCAGTTTCAGTGATTGAGTAATTCCTAATTTGTACAGACAGCGGATGTAGGCTCTGGGGTTCTCTGGTTTATCAGTTTCCAAGAACTGGCTTAAGAAACCTTTTCTGAAGTTCAAAGAGCAATGTTTTGAAACTATCTCTGGGATACATTGTATTCTAAAGGAAATAATTTCAATGTCCTTTGAGGTTTGGTGCTCAGCTCTGTTTCACTCCGTATGAATTACAGTGTAGGAAGGCGAAAAAAGAAGGTGTTAGTGTTTAATCCTATTCCTGTTTAAAGAAGTGGTTTCCAAGGGATCAAAGTTTCTTTTCATGCTCTACTGCAGACTAGTTAAAAGATAATCCTCCCTTTTTGTTGACTCTGTCTATGATTATGGGTACATTATGGACACTCATGCTGTAAATGCTGTCACTGAAAGTTCTGCTCTGAGCATAATATGGGCTCGTAGGTGTTTACGTACTTTCAGAGCACTACAGGGTCTATCCTGCTTCTTGGTTGTGACAGCTGGTTCCAATTTTTGCAGTGTTTTTCACAGTTTTCAATGAACAGTACATTGCATTAACTAGGTACATCATGTCTCCAGATTGCTGAGGACCTGCCAGACTGTGAGATACATTCACAGCTCAGACTTTCTATCACGGGTAGTCATTTTTCATCAGTTGCTCTGAAATTTGGTGAGAATAGATGAAGATATAGCCATAGGTGAATTTTGGTCATTTTTGAGGTGACTTTGCTTCTAACTGACTTTTCCTTTTTACATTGCAGATTTTTTTAAATGAAGGCATGGTGAATGCACAGATTATAAAACATTTGGTAGTGAAAGGTCTATCCAGTCTTCACTTCCAGGTTTTTTTTTTTTTTGGTTGGTTTGTTTGGTTTAGCTTCTTTCTCTGTCATGTATACTCACATCCGTTATGTTGAAGAATATTCCTGCTGTCCTTTGAACCATGTCAGACCTGTAATTAAAGTGTGCTCTCTGCAGCTTCCTTTGGCTGAAATCAGACCTAGAGCTAGATACAACTTCTCTGTAGCATCCTTCCAGTTAGAGCACAAATAGCACACGTCATTGCTGGACACTGAGCAGAGGCGAACAGAGCATGGTTCACACCCACACTCATCTCTTGGATGACCTTGCAGCTCTTACTGGGGGAATGTATCCAAGTTTCTTATCACCACATGGAGAGCTGGAGGGAGAACAGGAAGAGAAGCATCTGTTTCTCTCCTCTTAGAGCACTGGCTCTAGGGTTAGGCATAGCTAGAGAGCTTGAGAGCTTATTAGCACTTCCAAATGTTTAATTTCCAAGTCTTACAGCTAATGGCCCGTGCATATCCCATCCTTTGCTGCTTATGGAAGAACAAAGGCTTGAATAATAATCTGGGAAATATTACAGGCTGTGTAATAATCTGGGAAATGGGGAGAGGGGAAAGAAGTACCTAGAGAAAAGAGCCACTTTGTTATCCCAACTAGTATGTCATTAGACTGACTGCTAGCTTTAATAGTGCCCTGGGGAAGTAATAGCTCTATCTTTGCTGTTTCCTTGAATTCCAGAAGGCGGAAAGTGCAAATATCACCATGCATAGTGGTTAATTTAGCCTCCAATTTTATAACAATTTTAAGTCACAGAATGCTGAGGAGAGCTATTTTAACCTCTCGTAAGTCAGTAAAGTGTGCCCTCTGTAGCATAGGGCATGTCCTGTCTTGGGTCCTTAAGCTGAGGTTTCAACAGCTTTTACATTCAAATTTGTTTTCTTTACAAGTTTTAGGTTCGTCTCAAGTTGTTCCCTTTTCAGTCAAGGACTCAGGCAGAATGACACTGTTCCTGTTTCTTTATAAGAATCTCAAGACAACATAGATTTTAAATCTTAAGTGTTCCTCATACAGCCCTATTTTTCTCTACTTCACTGCATTCAAATACTATAGATGTGTTAATTGGAATTTTTTTCTAATGAGAAACAGCCTAACTTTTCTTAAAAGAATTCTGCCAACTGTCTTGTACAATATACTGGCTTTAATTCACAATCAGCTGAAAAATAGAATGTATCTTTAATGATAATTTATGAGATGTATCAGTTTCCACTTTACATTTTTGTACAGTGAGAATATGTATGCTTTTGATGCATTTATTTCACAGACCAGTCACATCACTCTCATATCTTATGCACCACTTCAGATCCTCATCTGAGCAATGCTGCTCTCAAGCAATGGTTTCCGATCCACAGAATGTGGGCAATGAGCCCAACATTACTCATGGTACATTTATTCCTATAGATTTTTATTTCTTTAACATGACCTGAGATCAGAGTGGCACGTGTCCCCTGAAATCTGCACAGAGGCTCTTAGTCATGCTTTTATATACTTCTCATAGTTTACATATACTTTCCTATCTGTTCTGGAATATTGGTTATATTTTCCAGGGAAACTTTTTAACTGCTCAGATACAGTCTAAAGAAAGAATATACCTTAAAGGGTATTCTGCACAGAAAGATCACCGTATTTTTATGGGTACCTCCTATCACCTCTTTGATTCATCAAGCATGAAAAAATTTCCTATCAATAAAATATAAAAATTCAAATCTTAAAATATTTATTGCTTCAGTTGAAAACACTTAAAAAAAATATATATATTTCCTTATGCATATATATTTTAAATTTTATGGTCTATACTATCTGATAGATTTTATAAATTTATTTCCTACAGTGATCATGGGTGAATACAAACCCTATGGTGTCATTCGCTTGGCTGTGATTTCTGGAGAAATTATCTTACTTAACTATTCTTTTAGTGCTTACTTTTCCTCTTGTCACTACTGGACTATTCTATGCTGTATGCTGAGAGCTTCCAAACTCTGAAGAGGTGGTCAAGCTCTTGCTCAAATATGTTGGCTCCAGATCTAGTACTGCCTTTAGACAACAACAAAAGCAAAACATATTTTTAGCAGTTTAGTGATAATGTTAGACATTTTATTTATTCTAGTTTGCTATTTGCTCCCTCATATAGCTCCCATATTTCTTTAGCAAGGCAAGATGGATATTTTAAGTCCCAAGTTTTAGTTCTCTGCCTTCTCTTGCTTTTGTCCTGGCAGTTATATCTATCTATCTATATCTATCTATCTCTATCTCTATCTCTATATCTAACTCTATATCTATCTCTATATCTATCTCTATCTCTATCTCTATCTCTATCTCTATCTCTATCTCTATCTCTATCTCTATCTCTATCTCTATCTCTATCTCTATCTCTATCTCTATCTCTATCTCTATCTCTATCTATATCTATATCTATATCTATATCTATATCTATCTATATCTATCTATATCTATAGCTATATCTAATCTATCTATATCTATATCTAATCTATCTATATCTATATCTATTTCTATATCCACATCCATATCTATATCTGTATCCATATCTGTATCTATGTCTATATCCACATCCATATCTATATCTGTATCCATATCTGTATCTATATCTATCTTTATCTATATATCTAAATATCTATATATTTATATCTCTATATCTCTATATCTGTATCTATATATAATCTATATCTCTATCTATGTCTATATCTCTATCAGCTGTGGCTTCTTTGGCACTAGGAAAGGAAGAGTTTCCAATTTTTTCTTGTATTTCTGCTGTCATCTTTGTCCGTGTTCATCTCATGTTGATGACATTGTCAAGTTCCTGCAAGCAGTGTAATCAGTAGTTATTATTCCTTCTGTTTTCACAGAGGCAGATTTCTGCTATTTGTCACAGCATGCAGAGGTTTTTTGACTCTAATTGTTTTGTTTTTTTTTTTTTTTCTGGACTCTAATTCTGGGCTCTGTGTCTTTTTCTGTCTCAAGTCTCTTTCCTTTCAGTGTGCTGGATTATTTGTCACATACCCATAAAGTAGTCCACCATAAAACACCTTTCATTAGCAATAGAGAAGATTGAAAGGGGACCTCATCAATGTCTATCAGTATCTGAAGGGAGGGTGTCAAGAGAATGGAGCTTGGCTCTTCTCAGTGGTGCCAAGCAGTAGGACAAGAGGCAATGGGCAGAAACTGATGCACAGAAAGTTTCACCTGAACATAACTTCTTTACTGTGTGGGTGACCAGGCACTGGAACAGATTGTCCAGAGAGGCTGTGGAGTCTCTATCACTGGAGATATTCGAGAATGTCTAGATGCAGTTCTGTACAATGTGCTCTGGGATGGCCCTGACTGAGCAGGGAGGTTGGACCAGATGCCCCGCTGTGGTCTCTTCCAACCCTACCCACTCTGCGATTCTGTGATTCTATGATTCTGTGTGTCCCTTCGGTTAGTGTCTCTAATTTGCTGCCTAATCGTCAGGTAGAGGCTTTCCTTTCCCAGTTATTATTTGCATAGATGACAAGTCTCCAGTCTGGGCAGTGAGACTTGTTCAGTATTCATTTTTGTGAGAGAATTAATTTTTTTAGTTTTACCTCTAGAGCCATAGGCCATTTCCACATCCCAGGGAGCCTGGCAGAGACAGGATGAAGTCAGGTCTGCCTTTTGACTGTCTCTCTGACCCCACAACTCAGCAACATCCAGGTGCCACAGCAGTACAGGTCAGCTGGCTTTAGCAGAACCACTTTACAGGTACAGTTTCCCTGGATACACCAGGAAAACAGCAAACACAGCATGTTTCTGGTTGTAGAACTGTTTACAGATTTTTTCCATAGTCCAGTTAAGGCTTTTTTGACTGTTTCAGGTATTTGCTAGCAATAGGGTATGTGAAGTCTTTCTGGAACAAATTCTGAGGAAGCTTGACTCTTCTTCCTCCTGACCTCCTTTTGACTTTTTCAGCTATGACGAATGAGTCAAGGTCTGAAAGTGGTGATCCAGGCACAGCCTTTTCTTGTGTTGCTGCCAGAGGATGTTTTCAAAAGGAGAATCAAACACACCATCCTTTAGGCGTTTCCTTCTTGCCCTTCTTTTAATTTCTTTATTTTTGTTCAAATATAACAGCATAAAAGACTGCCAGAGCTTGCCTCATTTCTTGTCAGCATCCAGGCAACAGATTATGATAAATTATAGAGAAATAAGCCTCTTTCTTAGAAAGCTAGATCAGATCTGCCCTGTTTTGTTGTGTCCTGATGTGTGTAACTTGTCTGTTACATACCTCTTATAGCGTGTTGCCTTTCCCTGGTCTTAAAATCAGAGCCAAACACGGTTAAAAGGGAGAAGGGGTTTCCCTCAGTATTTGTTTAAGTACTCTTAAGGTGCACTCTCCGTCCGGGTGGAATGTGCTGAGAAGCACACACCAAATGCACCCCCACGATACATCACATACACAGTTATAGGCCTTGTGAATTAGCACTTCTATCAAAGATTCCCCAAAGAGAGGCTCGAGTGAACCCCTCATCCGAGGAACCTTCCCCCTGGATGGGCCTATCTTAGTTTACAGAACGTGTTCTGGAGAGGACCTTGGTGTCTGGGGCTTTCTGACTCCCTACTGCAAGGCTTCCAGGATGTTTGGTCTCCTGGCTCAATGGAATATTGGGTCTAAACTAAGTTATCAAACTTAAGGAATTACAGTTATGTGGGCTAAAAGCACTAAGGATACATAAAACTGTATAAAAGGGTATATAAAAGGGGTATAAAAGGGGTATATGAGAAAGGCAAAAAATCATCATGGCATTGAGGGTTCAGGAGATTAATGCTCTAAAATAGTTCTACCCAGAAATAAAATTGTCATTGTATCCTGTTGACTATGAAGTGGGACTAAAAAGTCCTCAGAGCTTTCCCTCAGCTGACGGAAATAAAGTGTTACCAAAAACAGAGAGAAAAAAAAGTTTATTTGGATTATGTGCTTCTCATCAAAAGGGGAAGGAGACAGGGATGCCAAAGAAAGCTATGCAGCTATTTTGTAATCATCTTCCTGACCCTTCAGCTAGAGGCACTTAACATGTGTTGGGATGGGTGGCTACAAAACCAGGAAGAAATTAGTGAAAAATTTAAAAAAATTGTCCTACCTTATTCCTAGGAGGACTTTCTGATGTTTTGGAGAGCTCTGTATAACCTCCAGTAGCACTTGAAAGTATGTCAGAACCAATAAAGTCTTATCGTTTCAGCTAAAACCCAGATTTTTGAATGAAAAACTGAATTCAGCGATTATTTCCATCTGTACCTGGTAAAACTTTTGGCCTAATGCTGAGGTGGGCAGAAAGAGGCAGCAGTTTCTCGAGCTGCCACAACCTAAACCTGTTCCTCTGAGCCGCTTGAGCCCTTAGGCTCCTCTCTCTTCTCTGCATTCATAGTTCAGAGGAAGATCTCATCCCTCTGACACAGCTACCTTACATGCTATGTCCCTGAAAGCCTATACGAATATCCATCTATCTATCTATCTATCTATCTATCTATCTATCTATCTATCTATCTATCTATCATCTATCTATATATGTGGACCCTAAGGGCTCTGTTGTGCTTTGCCCTATTTGTCTTCTACAATGCAGGTGAGCACAGGGTGTCCCTGGTGATGCTGATGGGAAGAGCATTGCACATCAAGGAGTCAGAGTTCTGTGGAACAGTGGGTACCTGTGTAGGTGCAGGACTGTGCCGTGCTGCACCTGCAGTGTTGTCTTCAGGCTTTTGCCGTGCTGTGCATCCCCCTTGGCACTGGGCAAACTCAGCCTGGTGATGGAAGAACCTGCAAGGCAGCTCCACTCAGCACCAGCGTGTCATTACCTTTATCTAAAAGTGCATCAACAACTTCTCTGCAGACGTCTCCATTTGACTGCAGAAATGAAGAGTACGGTTGTATTCTTATAAGGAAACCCTACAATAGCTTAAGTGACCCAAATGGAGCAAATTCTCCCCAGACAGGGTCTGCATGGCATATTGTATGCAGATTGCAACCTGTTTCATCCTGCACAACTCTGGGTTCCCAGTGTCTAAAGGGACATGAGATTATCTATAGCATACTTCCTTTCTTTATAGTTATCTATATTTAAAAAGCTATTTAAAATGAGACTTTATAGAGTCTGGGTGACTTTCTTACCAGAATAACAGTGGACCAGCACCTTCTGGTGTAAGAACAGTGCCCCTTAGGAACAAAAAAATGACAGGTGCTTAAAACAATGTGTCTGAGGAATAAAGATAAATCCAAATTTCATCTTCCCTTTCATAGAAAACATTTTGTTCTGGTTCAGACAAAGCACTGGAACACAGATTCCTTTATCTATTGTAATGAGCAAGGTTAGAAACATTTGATCAATGGACTCACTTTTGCTATAAAGTTCAGGTAAGGTAGATCAGCTCCTGATCTGGGAAAAAACAGTCTGAGCATTGTTTGCCTGGCTCATTTCTGTGCCTCCTTAGTTGCATGACAGCATAGCTGTAAGTCACAGTGTCTCTCCCACTGGCATCCTCTGCTCACAAAGGGCACTCAGCAGTTTGCTGTTAATGCTGACTTCCTGAGCATTTATACTTAAATAACAAAACTGCTGGGAGAGTTAGGGGAGGAAATTCAGTAGCTTGTTTCCACAGCTGCGATTCAAAACCTCAAACACATTCATACCCAATGAATGAAGCTGCCGCAGACCAGCACTCTTTTCATATCCTGTCTGCCTTCTATCACCTCATTAGATTTACTGGTTTCTGAGTGAGAGGTCAGCTGTATCCCTCTCCCATTTGTACACCTATGGAGGGAAACACTTGGTGAATTTTCCCAACAGTATGAGATTTCAGCTTGTGTTATGCGAGTTGTGTAACTCTTTTGAAAGTCTAAGTTTTATACTGCTTATTTTATTTCTCATATTTCCTCTTTGTCAGGACTGTTCCTCTGTGGGCAGCTACTGGATATTTTTCCTTATAAATCTGATCCTATGTAATAGGTGGTGTGTTTTTCCTCTTTTAAAATATCCACAGCTGGTGTATTGCTGCTCTATATGGCTGTGTTATGTTGTATTTCAACAAGCTAGGGAAATGGGCCTGAAAAAAGATGCTCTTATCTGTAAATAGTACTTTGGGGTATGTTTGTCTTAAGCACATGACTATTCCCATCACAGCTATCTATGTGTATAAGTGCTTTATCAGGTCCTTGTAGCAACAGTACAATTTCTTTGGTATTAGGGCAAATGAGTACTAATGAAAAATTGTGCTGAATTCTTAATATTTACCGTCCCCTAAAGGATGGAAATAAGTTTCTCATTTTTGGAAATATACTTCCAAGGAGATGTTAGGTAAATTATTCATATTTTTGGAAGCTGGAAGTCAGTTTTAAAGTATTGGTGACAAGTGGGAGTGAAACCTTTAATCGTTCTTCCAGATTTGTCATGCTATGAGTAATCTCCACTTGCAGGGAGTAAGAAAGATTTCCTTAGAAGTTAGAGTTGCTCAGAGGATGTTTTCTTTTGACCTATTATAATTAGTTCTGTGGAAACAGCATTTTGTGTCTGTTAACTTGGAAAGTTTTATGACAGAGAGCACTAAGCAGCAGATATCTGCTTACTGCTCCTTGTTTAGTGGTAGTGTGTATAAACTCATAAGTAAAGAGAATGCCCTTGCCATGCATGATGAGTAAAGGCAGCAATTGGGACAGAGTGTATTTTAATATTTAATATAAGGAATGTCAGCAATGGTAGAGAGGATCAATTGTGAGATATCTCTTACCTATATTGAGGCATGTGAACCAAGTTTTTCATATCCTGCTCTCCATTTTTCCCCATAACATCTCACAAGAGGGCTGGCTATTGTAAGTAGGGATTTCTGAGAATGGTGTTTATGCCTTCTTGTTCCCAGCTATGAAATATAGAAAGCAGGTGATGTCTCAGAATGCTGTGGGAAAGGAGGCTGGAGGTGTGTGGGATAGGGTTATCCTCCTGACTAAGCCCAGCAGATATTTCAAGGTCAAGTTGTGCAACCACAGGACGCTGAACAGAAGGTGCACAGAGCCAGGGGTCAGCCAGGAAAGATCTGTCAGAGCAGAATGCTTTCTGTTCCTGGACTCTGTTCTGGAGAGAGGAGGGAAGATAATATGAGGTACCACTAGCTGCAAGGTCATGGCAGAGACAAGGCAGGCTTCTGGGTGCTGGTGTGAAACAGTGTTCAGGAACACTGGTGAGGAGCTACACCTTCAGTGTACGGCTCTGTTGAATCATAGCTACTGACAAATCCGTACAAAGGTTCACTGAGGTTGCGTGCATGGAGGAAATAAAGGATAACCTGACTACAGTTTCCACCGTTTAAGGATGTGCACAAATTTCAGGCTGCAGAGCTGCCTCCTGTAGAAGGGAAGATGATGCCACCAGTACTCCCCTAAGTCTGCCCCTACGCTCTCTGTGTGCTGCAACTCACCTGCACATGTCAGGTATAACCCACTTGTCCTGTAGATCACCTACTGCTGAATGCCCTGGAGACACAGCATGAGAATGGTCAGGGTACTGGCATCCCTCTTCCTGTCCTGTGTGAAGATTTCTGGGGAAAGGAATACTAATAATAATACATCATAATTTTAAACATTTATAATATACCATTATATAATATGGTTTTATATATAATCCATTAATAGTAATATAAAATCATTGCTTCATTGAGGGAAGAAATTTCTCATGGCAGTTGTTGATTTGAAATTATTTTATGGGGATTGTCTCCTGGTGGTATTTCTGAGGATAGCAAGTATTCTTTCTTACTGAGGGTTTTGGTAGCTCTCTATTGTCAAGTGGTGTCACGGCCAGTGTAAGACAAACAAGTGATTTTTTTCCTTTGGGAAGGATTTCTATTTCTTTACAGGATTAGTATTTTTTCACTTCCTAATTGTTACATTGTGAATGTTGTGAATGGAATGTAAATTTATTCCCCCACATCTCCACCAAGAAACAAAATAAGAAAATATGGAGAAAAAAAATCTCAAGTGTGTTCCTTGGTGTTTTTATGGTTTTATTTCTCCTGTTGGCTTGAACTGTATTAATTTTGTTGTTTTCAGGGGTTTTTGTGCCTACAGGGCACATAAATCATGAGAAAGCATAAGTAGTATCTTTTGGCTTGCAGACAGATGCTTCACGAAAGGCTGATTCATAGTTGCGGTATGGAGTAGGTCAGGTCTTTCCCAACAAAGCATAAACTGTCTGTTACTGGAAGCCTTAAATTTTGAAAAGATCTTGGATACCTCATGTGTGGCCCTGTACTGTAGCTGTCTAATGACTGGCATGCAAAATATACCACCCTTTAAAATGATTTTTCTTGTGGGAGTGGGATCTTAAAATCTGGGATGTATAGCATTCATGCAATAATAAGAATAAGAAGTGGTAATTATTTGTTCTGACGATGAGATTACTCTTATTTCTGTGAGGGCCTCCTTTTCCCACAGGTATCAGTTCTTTGTATTGCTGGAGCTGGGGAGGTTGGATGTGTGTGTTCGTGTGAGTGGTTCCCTTCTGCCACACCTGCTGACCTTTTCCTCATTTTGGATCCCAGACACCTCTGGGTCCCTCTCATTGTACTGAGGTGATGCTGAAGGCATAATTTCATGATGAAGAAGTATAGACCAAGGAGGAGATTGGACACAGATTTTTTTAAGCTGTCCAGTACAGTTTGGAGTAGAGAACGTGAGGGATAAGTGATAATCTATGTGTGCTGGAAGAAGCATCTTTAATCACTTTCTATAAGGTATAGAGGAGAGAATGGGATGCTCTCATCATGACCTTGTTTTACAAATATCTGGGTATTCCAGAGATATCAAAAAATGTACGTGGTGCTTCTTTCAAGAATTACTAGACCCTGGGGCCAAAGGCTGAATCACATCAACTGTCTTGGCACATTCATTTTTATGCTGTAAGAAAGTCATATGGTCCTCTGGCCCAACACTACCACTAGTCACATGACTGGGTGGATGAAGTCAGTATCTATGTTACCATCTTACTGTACATCCTTATTTCCACTATTTGTAATTTTTTTTTTCTTTACAACAGCGTTAGGAAAATTTAGATATTCACTGCTTGGGAAAACAAGCTTACTTTTTATCCTTCTACCAACTCTTTCACTACTGATCTTTTGCCTCTGGAAGTCTGGAATTTCTTAATATTATTGAGTATTTTCCCTCCAAAATAAATTGACTGAGTCTGCTGGTTGAATACATAGGCTGGCATTGTGTAGAGCAGCTTGGAAATAAAGTATGTAGGAGGCCTGTGAAGAGGCCTGCACGGTCCAAAAGCTCACGTAGCTGTGTATGTGGCTGGCAGGAGCTGCCACCAGCTTTGCTGGCGGATGTGATAACACAGAGGTAACTGGGCTGAAGACATGCAAATTGGCACCGTGAGCAAAGGTGAAACCTGGAAACAAACAGTCAATTTGTTTTTTAGAGTATTGTCCAAGTCTCCAATACTCTTCTTTTGCTCTCTGCTGTACTAAGGCAGAGAATAAACACAAGGGTCTCTTCCTCAGTCCACAGGGTAGATGGAAGGATTCACCAAAAGGCTTAGACAAAATAATGGATGTACTATTCCTCTGCTGAATACCAGCCAACATGGAGAAGGTTTAAACTTTCTAATAACCTTGATGTTCATCAGACATCTGTTTATCTGGTCTGTATGGCTTTGGGATCAGTGTCCATGCCTTGTCTCTTCAGCTTGGCTTCCAATTGAAGCTCAGCCCTGCCTCAGGCCTGTCTTTGCTGAGGCCCAGTGACAAACCTGATGCATTAGACATGGCCTGCACATGCCTTGGTCTGAGCAAGGTGTCATGCTCATTGCGTTGCCTGATATGTCTGACATGCTCGTGCCTGGCAGGGCCATGTCACACGTTCATGTCTCTGTGCTCTTCCCGGTGACTGAGCATCACCAGATCAGTGTCTCACAAAGCGCAGCCTCACCTGGTCTCATCTTCATGGGCTTCAAACTTGTGTTTTCCACCTTCCACAGCTGTACTGAAACCAGAAAGCTCTGGAATCTCCTTGGTGAGTAGAGGTAAACAGAAGTGCACAGATTTGTGACATCTTGGTTGGAGCACTGAACTAGGAAGGAGATTAACTTTTGTACATCTAAGCCTACACATTTTATCTTTTAATTGCTTCCTGTGAAATGCACTTTAGAGGCAGGGAGGAAGGGAACACAGCTCAGGACTCTCTTTTTCTTCTGCCCAGTGAAGTGGCAGAAAACAAAGTCTTGCTTCATCTCATTAAATGATAGGTTTCATAAATTTTTTTTATTCCTATAACTTTACAAAAAATAAAGCATTTTCTCTGTAAAATTTCCCAGATCACCTGTCAGTGTAACTCCAAATGAGTTTCTAAATAAGTTGTATATTGTATTTCTGGTATTGTTTACCCAATTAGTACATAAAAATAATCAATATAATTATTTAGGAGTGCTGAGAAATGCTATGGATAACTACACAAAATTTAGCTCTTAGCCACTTTGTGGCAGAGAAAATAACCCAAATAGTTGGACTACATTGCCTTACTGGCTTCTTATAGGAAGTAGCTTTTCCTGGGTTCATTAACAATATTTCACTTGCCAGCATTCATCTGTAATACAGTTCCTCATGGTGAGACAAGAACTCAGCCCCTGTCAGATTTCAGGTACTCTACACCATGCAGTAGAGAAAGGCATAGAGATGCTGAAGTTCACATTGCTGGGACTTTCTCCCTGTCTGGTGGAAGGTCTGCTGGGCCACTGCAGTGTTGCAGCTAAGATGAAAAGTGTTCGTGAAAGCCCTCAAGAGCTCATGATTCAGTGCTGCTGTGCTGCTCTGGGATCTGGGAGATTATCTCCATTATGTCTTAGTAGTATTTCATGGATATTTCTACTCTTTCAGTGCTAGTTTCAGCATCAGCGTGCTGTCTTGTGCTATATGAAGACACCTACTGAGACAAGAGATGCTCCAAAGAGAGTACAGCTACCACAGGTCTGTTTAGTGGAGTTGGGCAGCAAGGCAGCAGAGGTGACTCCCTACTGCTACCTGCCTGGGTAATACCATAGGCTGATCCATTAAAGGGAAAAGAACACCTAGATTAAAATATAACAGCAAGCTAATTCTTGCAAACCATTCCTGTGTTGAGATGTAGTCTCTGGTATAGTGCATGATTTAATTTTGCAATGTTCCATTTTTCGATGCCTAACATGTACAACACTTGGCACTCTTTGCTCAACAATTCTGTGTTAGAAAATACCATCCATGTCTGTTTCCTCACTAGTGTCCTTGTGTTCTGCCTGAAGACTGAGAGTGTGCATCCAGCAGGCGTTTCTTAATGGCCAGACACAGAGACTCCAAAAATCAGTTAATATTTGGGTCAGATTCTGATCTTTGTTCTCTTGATGTGAACTTGGAATAACTCTCTGAGTTTCAGTGATAGATCCAGCCTTGCACTTTCAGTGACAGAAAGTTTCTTGGGCCGGATTTCTGGCTGAAACAAATGGGTGTGCCTTTCTTGGACATGAGGAGTTTGATGTAAATGAAGTTATGAATTTACTGAATGTGTTGCTTTTACATTAGTGTGTCTTAAAACCATGAAATGGTGTGTTTGGGTTTTTTTAATTTGGTTTGAAAGTCACAGCTCTGGAGTAGATTTCCATTGTGGTTACAGCCACTGGGGAGCTTTTAATTCACTGTCTGTAATGTGGCCGGCTGGGTAGCCAAGAAAACACGAATCTCCAGATGGGATGGAAGATCCACTTGAGAAAACAGGAAAGGAAACTGCTCTGAGATCAGTACTTCTTCAAGAAATGCCTGATATTCCTGAGCTACAGGCATTGTGCTGCTGTCCCAGACTGCAAAGAAAGAGTGTGGAGTTTTTATTTCTTTTCCCCTGGCATCCCCCATTCTTATGAACCAGTAGTGGTTTCCTAGTGTTCATGTACATTTTTGCAAAACATGAAAAAAATCCCAGTCTGTACTTTCCATTGCTGAAAGTATTTCTGTTATCTTTACCACATTCAAAAGGGAATGTGTTTTACATCGTTCTCTACATGTAAGACATATTAGCCCAAGGAAAGAGAGCTGTGCACTTGGAGGGCTTTTTTTTCTGACTCTGACATTATGCAAGTCAATCAGAGCTTGATTTTCAGATATTTTATACTTCCTGTGGTTCCTAAGATCAACAGGTACAAGTAGTTCAGTGATCCTTGCTATCCATCAAGTATTCTCCACCATTTCGATGTGAAAGGAGAGCTTTCCTGCCTAACTGTGGTCAAGAAGGAGTGAGTCATTTGCATCAGTCAACACCTGCTACCAAAGGATGTACAATAGGATTAACAGAGAAGAATCAACTTTAGGAGTAGCAGATTTGTCAATTATTCTATTTTTGAGATATTTTTCATACTTGCAAATAATTTCAAAACATTTATAAATTATGTCTCTGACTTTGTATCTCTAAGGACTTCACTGCACATTCGAGAAGCAAATGTCAGTATGAGAATTGGTGTCCTAAGTCTGAGGAGATGGAAGTTTGTCCTCAAATCATTAGCAGTGCAGTCATTGACCATTTAAACAGTCCATCAGGGTTTTTTTTAGTGTCCAGAACCACTGCTCCACTGAGGCATGCAGCAATTATGTGGTGATTGTAGAGCTACCAGCCTTCATTACGACAGCTTACTCTGGTCATATCAGGCATCATATCTGGTTAACTTAATGGGGTTCACTACACTCATAAAAGACCAAACTACATGAAAAAGTGGCTTTACTGGGTGAGGAATTCTCTGGTGGGTTGGGCTCCAAGAGTAATATTAAAGGAGTTACATCAGGCTGTCAGTCAGTCACCAGTGGGATTCTTTAGGGCTCAATTTCAGGGTCTTGATGCAGAAATTGAGTGTAAAATAGACATGTTTGCTGATGTTACTTAACTGGGATGAGCTGTGGATTCGCACGAGGGTAGAGAGTCTTTACGGAGAGATCTTGATGGACTAAAGAGATCTGGTCAACCACCAAACTTTTCATTCAGAGTGTGGCAACACCTGTGCTCGTTCAACTACTTTCATCCAGCAATTGGTTATTTGATGTGCATACACTTCATTCAATCCAGTAAGGAGACACAGTTCAGTGGTCCCTGATCATTAGTTTTCTCCCAGCTTCCTAGTTATTAATTATTAACTATCAGTTATCAATCATCAACTAATAACTATTAACTATTAACTAATAATTACTAATTACTAATTACTAATTATTAATTATTATTATCAATTGTCGGTTATTAATTATTAATTATTACTTATTAATCATTAATTATTAACAGGGAGTTATTCTCCCCATTCACAGTAACAACACTTAAAATTTTGCAAATGTAGCTTTTGTGTGTGTGTGTCTGATATCAGAAGAAGAACAACCTCAAGTCTTACTAACTGTTGAGATCTTTAGTGATCTTCTCAACAACTTAAGTTTTGTATCATTTATCAACATAAATATTTAAAGTAATGTGGTTTATCATATACCTTAGAAACTATTGATTTCACTGATGGCTCTTGTTCTCCTTAATAGAGGAATCAATTTTATTTAGTATTTTTTCAACGGGTCTTAGCAGATAGAAATCAGGCTATCACTTTTTTTTTCAGGGGAGGTATTTTTCCTTTGTTACAACTTTCAGCAAGTCAATATAAAGGTAGATTTTATAGTTATGCATTCAACAGTAGTTTTTGTGGAGCATTAGAAAAGTTTGTAACAGTGGAAATGCAATTGCTACCTCCCTAAGTGAAATAAAGAGAAAATCAAGGAAAGAAAGACCATTTTGCAGTGCCTTTGCTATTCAGTTGCTGTTGAAGTGGGTGTCAACTTGTCAGATATGGGGAGATATGTGCTACCGATGTTTTCATCCACTTTACTGCAGCAGTGACTTCTTCCATGCTTTTATGATTTATTTATTGAAATCCTATTGTTTTGGAAAAACAATTTTAGGAATCCCCTTAGTTAGATAAAAATCTGATCAAAGAAGTAAAACATTTTTGAGAAATGGTCTTTCCAGGAGCAAAGGGAGAAGCAACTAAATGCAAGGTAAAATCTTTTTCTTTTATGAAAAACACACTTATTTTTCACAGTCCAGACACACCAATTTGTTTTTAAAAGCTGCATGTGAAAGATACATTTTTGTGTTATGTATTTAATTGTTTTCTGGGGTCATACTCATTATGGCTGGAGTAAACTCACTCATAATTGACCCACATGAATTAAAAAAAAAAAAATTGCGTTGTTTCTGAGCAGTCCAGCAGTGCTCTGCTCTGCCGCTACATCATGCTGAAGTCAGGGGTTCAACTGGCAGAGTTCAGTTGCAGAGACTGATATTTCCATCTCATCATCACCACAGTAACTTTTTTGAGATCTTTAGTGAGTGCATAGAAGCCAAGCTAAATAACGAGGATCAGGGGATTAAAAGGAAAACTGAGGTTAAGAATGGGGAAATAATTTTAAAATGCTTTAGATTGCTTAATCCTGGTTGCCTACAGCTCAGTCTCAACTGATCATTTAAAAAGACCTCAAGGATTTATTAACCCCTTTCCAAGTTATCCTGGTTTCTGTTCAGCTTCAACATGAGAGGACAAGGAAAGAATGACAATGTCTTCCCTGTCTCAAAGAGGCAGCATACCAGTAATTTTTTTCTTCCTTATCTTTCTATGCAAAGTACATCCTGTATATGCTGAAAGTTTAATAACTGAATGGGAACTTTGCTTTGCTTTTGGATTATAGAATCATAGATTAGTTTGAAGGGACCTTTAAAAGTCATCTATTCCACCCCCTCCACAATGAGCAGAGACATCTTCAACTAGATCAGGTTGCTCAGACTCCCATCCAACCTGGCCTTGAACACTTCCTGTGCCTGGCACAACTGAATTGCTAGTTACTTTAAAGGGCTGATGCTGCTTTTTCAGATCCAACACTAAACCTGGGTGGCACTGTTACTGCACTTCAGTCCAGAATGAATGAGGGATAAAGAAACTGGTGTCTGTAATCAAAAAGGAATTTCTTTAGGTTAGTTTATGACTGAAGCACATCGACTAGTAAATAATTCCTGAGTCTAAAAGCTTGCAAGGCATGCTGATACCACACATTAATTTTTTTCTCATGATATTGAAAAAAATAGATATAGAGAAATATCTGAAGATATATAAAGATACAAATCCTTTACAATGATACAAATGTCTTATAAAGATACAAGTCTGATAACTTTTAAAGCATGAGCAGGTGCTAATATTTTTGATCACCAGATGCCAAGTTATTTTTTCAAACTTTCTCTGATGAGTGAAAATAACACAGCAGGTGTTGATATACCAGTCTATCAGATGAGGCACAAAGTAGGCCAAAATCAATTGCTATAAGGATAAAAGTTGGCCAAAGAACCACTGCTCAAGGTAAAATGTATGGTCACCACCATCATAGCAAAAGCTTATAATCTTCACTAGAAAAGGCAAGAGAATTATAAACCATGTCTCCCAGGTGAAACTTAGCCACATATGGAAAAGCTCAGTGAGCTCAAGGTGAAGAAAGTCTGGAAGCAGACAGTTCAGTCAGAGAATGTATCAATGAGCAGACATCTACCATGAGTGATGAAGTGGAAAAAAACCCCTTCCATCAATCAAGCTGAGAAGAGGTACCTCAGAGAGATATCCAGAGGTTGGGTTTTTTTAAATCTTTATTTTTAAAAACACTTTGGAAATATCTGCTTAGGAAACCAGGCCAGTTAAGTATTACTGAACTGAGATTTCACTGGAAAATGAAATGGAATCAGTGTCTCAGAGTGCTTGCCAAGTGAAGAATGGAAACTGTGGAGTATTGGTCTGACAAGGAGCAGAGGCACTGGAGGAGACCAGAGGACTGTTTCTGGAAGCTTTACACAATGACATCTGACATCTGAGGCTTAAACTGCAGCAGGGTATGCCAACTGCTGCTGGAAGCTGGGAACAAGAAATAATGAGACACCTCATGTCTGGCATGCTCTAACACTGCTGGGGATGAGGTTTGCACATGAACTGTTAGGAGCGGTCACCAGGCTGCTGGAACTGCAGCTGTAATAGTTCCATAGCTTGGTTCATTTGTAGGGGTAAATGCAGACACGAGCAAAGCCAACAGATGGGCCGTGAACAAGTGCCTTGTCTCTGAGGAAAGGAACATCAAGGTACATCAGATAAATATTAGAAAAAATATGGGTGGAAATTTGTCTCTGACATCTGCAATCTCCCTGCACTGTGACCAACACTCCTGGAAAGACAGTGTCAACATGGCAGCCACACTATACGTAATTCTTTATCCTGGGTTTCCCTAGGCCCTGTCTGGTGAGCCTAAGATTTAAAGAGCATGTGACAAGCTTCCATTCATGGTATCTAAAACAGTGCAGGGGCTGTGTGGCAGCCTGCAAAATTGTGTTTTCATAACCCGAAAATTAGATTATGTATTGAAAGTTCTGGGGAGGGATAGCTGGGAATTTTGTGGGGTGCGTTTCAGAGTGGAAAATCTGAGAGCACTGAAGGACAGGTACAAAATCTGATGTAAAGCAGTCTTTGTTGACTTTCGGAAGGGTCACCCAGAGCCATACTCAGATGTTGTCTTGGAGAAAGCTAGGTGGAACACACCAAGACTGAACCATAGAGCAAGCTAAAATGACAGCAGAGTGGACAGACCGTGTGGAGTGGCTAAGCTGGCTTCCCAGTATCTTCTCATTTAGCAGGGCAGTGCCTCCTGTTGGCCTCCCCATCTGAGCAGGCTCTAACTCCCACATAGCATGTGGGAAAGGTACAGCAGAGACAGCAAGGCCATCAGGAACTGCAGTACTGATGCTGAATTCCCATGTAAATGGCTTTGAAAACTGCAACATGAAACATCATCAAAAAGAGTTACACTGAAAAATCTAGAGTGAAATAAAAGTTCAGAAGGAGGAGGAAATATGTTAACTAGTGGATGAGATGTCAGTCAGAAGGAGCAGATTGGGGCAGAACTGGAAAACTACAAAGCTTTAAAAAGCCTGCATAGTTTTTGGGCTATCTTTACAGGTATATCTGTCTGTCTTTACTGCTTTATTGTCGGAAAGGATGAACAAAGAGATTTGCTACATTTGAATCTAATATCCAAAAGTATAACTTCTATTTTCATTATCTGGTTGAGAATGTGGACCCAATGTGGAAATTGCCCTGGCCTTGGGGAAGTGTACCTTCAAATTTTCAAATGTTTTTCTGCTTGAATTCCAGAAATCCCATAACAGGATTTCCCATTTTCAAAATCCTTCAGGGAAAATTATTGATGTACAGTGGGATATTTGGCTGCTGCCTGCCCAGGGACTGCCTGTGCAGGAGTGCAGCAATCTGCCAGGGAAAAGCAAGCGATACATACCTGACAGGTCTTGTTGAAATGGAACTGTGTCCATCAGATTGTGATAAACAAGCAAACTCCTCTAAAAAAATGTTCTCTTGGAAACCTCCCAAGGGGAAACACCCATTAATAACACCACATCAAAAACATCCAGATCCCACTCAATCATCAACAATAAGTTCGGTTTGCTGAAGCACAGAAAACATGAAGTTGTTAAAGGATATTTATGAGATGCACTCTATGGAAAATGCTTTGCGAAGCGAGAGTGTGATTGTAAAAGGCTCCAGTTCTCGCAAGATGTTTCCTTTTGCTGAAACATGTCAATGGGTGTAGGTCTTCAGGTAATCTCATTTACCTGAAGAATATAGCTGCTTACTGCTAATTAAATCAGTCAGGGCCTTTGTGAGAACTCACTGGTACAGGTTGTGAGGTCAAGATTCCATGAGCGTTAGTCATGATCAATCTTTAGAGCACCTCTTTGATAAAGTGCAGTTATGCTGTGCTGTCTTTTGGATATTGAACAAGCTACAGAATGCCAGTGCTTCCTTGAGAGAGAAATATTTCTCATCGCACTACTGGTGACAGGTATAGCAAAATAACTTACCAAAAAGAGGTGACTGTATGTGACAGATATAAGTGAATATGTATGAAAAATCTATCTACCTATATATTTATGTACTATAGATACATATATATATATACACAAAAGTAAATGCAAGACAGGCACCATCAAAGAAAAGCTAGGACTGAAATATGGTTAAAGAAATGCATGGAAGAGGGAGATCTTTTGGTTGGTGTAGGTATCTCAGATAGATCATTGAATCTTACAATCATTTAAGTTGGAGAAGACCTCTAAGATCATCTTCAGTTCCAATCATTAACCCATCACTGGTACACGTTTACCGCTAAACCATGTCCCCAGGTACCACAGCCACACATTTTTCAAACTCAACCACTTCTCTGGGCAGTCCGGTCCAATGTCTGACCACCCTTTCAGTAAACAAATTTTTCCTAGTGTCTGATCTAAACTTCTCCAGCACAACTTGAGGCCATTTCCTCTCATTCTATCACTTGTTACTTGGGAGAATAGACCAAACCCACCTCACTACAGCCTCCTTTCAGGCAGTTGCAGAGAGTGATAAAGTCCCCTCTGAGTCTCCTTTTCCCCAGGCTAAACAACCCCCATTCCCTCAGATGCTCCTCATAGAACTTGTGCTCCAGACCCCAGGTCCTTCTCCACAGAGCTACTTTCCAGCAAGTCAGCCTCCAACCTGTACCAGTGCTTGGGGTTATTCCTCTCCAGGTGCAGGACCCTGCACTGACCCTTGCTAAATTTTGGAAGGTTCTTCTCTGCCTGTCTCTCCAACCTGTCGAGATCCCTCTGAAGAGTCCCACAGCCCTCTGAGGTATCAGCCACTCCTCCCAGTTTTGTATCCTCAGTGAATTTGCTGAGGAGGAAATTTGCTGCATTCCAGCCAACGGGGATCTGCCCAGTTAGCCAGGACTGCTGGTAAATAATTGAAAGTATCTCTGTGAGCACTTTTATCAGCTCCCTCAGTACTCTTTTGTGGATCCCATCCATCCCCAGAGACCTGTGTGTGTCTAGGTGGTGTAGCAGATCAATAATCATTTCTCCTTGGATTCCAGGGACTTCATTCTTCTCTGTGTCCCTGTCCTCCAGCTCAGAGGGCTGGGTACCCCATGGACAACTGGTCTTACTCTTAAAGACACATGGGTAGCCTCAGTCTTTTCTGTCATCGTTTGTCACTATGTTTCCCCTTGTATCCAATAAAGGATGGAGAGTCTCCTTAGTTCTACTTTTGTTGCTAATTTTGTTGTATTTATAGAAACATTTTTTGCTGTCTTTTACTGCAGTAGCCAGATTAAGTTCTAGTTGGGTGTTGGCCGTTCCAATTTTCTCCCTGCAGAACATTACAAAATTTTTGTAGTCCTCTTGAGAGGTCTGTCTAATCTGGTCTTGAATCTTTAAGATTTATTTCTTGAAGAATATCCAGCCCTCCTGGACATTTTTGCCCTTCAGGACTCTGTCAACCAGGCTCCTAAACAGGCTGAAATCTGACCTGTGGAAGTCCAGGTTGTTAGTTCTTCCAGTGTCCCTCCTAAATTCTCCAAGAAATGAAAATTCTATAATTTCACGATTACTGTTTCCAAGAGAGCCTTTAACCATCTCATCTCCCACTAATTCTCTTTTCACTAAAAACATGTCCTTTGGGGCACCTCCCCTGGCTGGCTCACTGACTAGCTGTGTCAGGAAGTTGCCTTAACACTCTCTCCAGGAACCTCCTAGTCTGTTCCCTCTCTGCTCTGCTGTATTTCCAGCAGATATCTGGTTAGCAGAAGTCCCCCTAGAACAAGGGCTAGTGATTGTGAGACTTTTCTCAGCTGCTTACAGAATATTCCTTCTGTCTCTTCATCCTGGCTAGGGAGTCTATAACAGACACTCACCAGGATATTTGCCTCATTGGCCTTCTCTGGAATCTTACCCATAAACATTCCACCCTACTGTTACAATCATTAAGCTCCAGAGAATCAAGACATTCCCTAAGCTACAGGACTACCACACCACCCATCCTTCCTTGCCTCTCCCTTCTGAAGAGTTTATTGCCATCCACTGCAGTGCTCCAGCTGTTCAAGACATCCCATGATGGCAACTATGTCATAGTTTTCCTGCTGCACAATGGCTCCCAGCTTCTCTTGTTTGTTGCCCATGCTGTGTGCACTGGGGTAGATTTACTTCAGTTTGAACCTGAAGTGACCTTGCCACATTTTTGGACAGGGAAGCCCAAACTCCTATGTGACCATTCTTGGGCGCTTCTGTGGTTTCTATCACATTGATCGCTCTTGTGTCTTTG
Source organism: Falcunculus frontatus (assembly GCA_013398115.1). Taxonomy (NCBI): domain Eukaryota; kingdom Metazoa; phylum Chordata; class Aves; order Passeriformes; genus Falcunculus; species Falcunculus frontatus. Next base: position 612,063 of record VZRV01008519.1, on the reverse strand, counting down.
CTGCCACAAATCTCCATCCCCTGCTGCCACAGACTGAAGGACCTGGCTACACACCATCCCTCAAATATTGGTGTGCTGCTCACAGGCTGATCTCTAGCAAGGCTCGTTTTATCCTTTTGTCCTGTCAAATCTAGTTTAAAGCTCTTTCAATAAGCTCCTTATTCCCTTCTCACTTCCAGAATCTTCTCTTCTGGATTCTCCTGAGAACATCAACTCTTAACTTATATCCTCCACTTGCACTTGAGTTAAGTATTTAAAGTGACCTAAGCTAGTTAAATAACACATCTCCCACAGCCTCCATCCTGTCTTTATTTCTAAATAATCCAGTGGTTGTGGAGAATTAGAACCTGAAAGAAACACCTTAGAGAAGAAATCTGTAAATCTGAAAACCTGCAAAAAGTCAGAAAATTCCTGTAATCAGAGCCTAACAGTAAATGGGTCCGAAGACCTCAAATCTAACAACCACAACATTGAAAAAGTATTGCAAGAATGAAGGGTATACAGGTGTACTTCAGAATTTTCTAATAATCACAATCCTTACTGAAAATGGAAAGGAAAGCTTTAGAACCTTATTCTGAGTCTTGCAAAGCAAAGTGGAAATATATATAATGCTACAAAGAGTTAACGTCATAGCATCATAGTCTGAGAATACAGCCACTGCTGGCAGTTACTGTGTAAGAGGGTGCCGGCACGAGTCCTGATTCCTCTATGATGAATGATCTGGAGCTGTCTCACAGCCATGAGTCATCATGCTAGGAACTGTACAAACATGGCTGACCCGGCATGTGGTGGGTGAGCAGGTCCTGGAGGGAGGGAGGGACATGAGCACTCAGTCCTGCACGTGAGCAGGCAGCACAGGTGGTGCAGAGGCAGCAGGAACTGCCTTAATCCTTCCTGGGGTAAGCCCTTACTGATGTTACTGAGAGATAGCTGCCATCCCAAACCACTGGTAGTGTGTGCCTGGATCTGTCCCTGCAAAATGCTTCATTTGTATTTTCATTGCAACCTGGAGAACATCACACGTGCAAAATTCATACCCTAAAGAATTCTGTTGGCTAAAGTTTGCATGGTCATAATTTTGCGATTGTTATAAGGGAAGAAGCATCTATCTCATTCTCTGTTTTTTTCCAGAGAAGGACTGGCCAATCAAACAAGATATAATGCAAAGGCTATGGAGGTGATATAGTATTTATTGCTAATAATTTTTCAGTTTTATGTGTGATACCCTTTTTCTTTGCTCTGGGAATGGCCAGAGCTCATTTTCTTCATGTTTTTAAGAAAAAAATATTAGCCATAGTCAAATCACTAAAGGTGAGGTCATTTGGGTTCATACGTGGTATGAAGATGGCTGTATATTGTTATTGCCTTGCTAGGGATTTACAAATATCTCTTCTTAATTATGTATTATGTGGGAGATGCAATAGTGTTTCCCTTCTGTTAGCACTTAGTGAGCATCTCTGCATTTTCTCTGTTTTACTTCTTCATCTCCACCCCATCCCAAGCATAAGCTCATCCCAATCCTGCATGCTGTCCTGAGGATTTTCTGTCTTCTTTTTCCATGCCTATCTCTCCTTCAGCTTCCACCAGAAACTAGCCGTTATGTCCATCACCACTTTTTCCCATTGCTTATCCCAGCATCACCAGGAAACCTTAACAGTGACAAATGTGATTTCTAGTATCACTAGGGGATGCTTCACACTGAGATGCATGCACACACACGTGCTCTGTCTGATAGAGGTACATTCTCTGCCTCTGGTTGCAGTGGTGGAGGCAGGCTCCCACAGCTTTAGGACAGTGGCACAGCAAGACCAGTTTTTACAAAGGTCTTAGGAAATGAAGGAGAACAGTGCTGTTAGCTGATGTTGGTCTCAATCCAGAAGAAATGAAATTATACGCTGAAATAAGGTAACAAGAACTTCTTACTGCTGAGTGGCTGTAGCCTGCACATAGTTGTGTTGCTCCACATGTTTTTGTTTAGCAGCAGTGTGAGAAAGCTACATGACCTGGCTTTTGAAAGAACTGGTGCGTGACGAGATCAGACTGAGAAATTATAACAAATGCAGTAGAACAACCCTTTACGCTGCTCAAACACAGTTTGTGTCTGCCTCTCTCTTCATCTGTATCTTTGCTGGATCAGCAATTGTCCTATGGTGAGAAACATTGTTAGGAAAATTGCTACTACTCTTGAACAGTTGGGTTCTATTCACTGAGCAGGAGCAGTTTGTGAATAATTTTCAGCTTCTGCCTGCTAAATTTCCAGGTATCTTGAGCTGGTGTACAATGTTTCTTCCTAGGATTCCATCTTCTTCTGGGATCCCCAGGGATAAGAAACTGGATAATTTTTAACTCAAGAAAGGTCTGACTGCCCAACGCCAATCACCCAAATTCCCCATTAGTTCTTGGCATATAGTGATGAAAGGCACCTTATTTCTTTCCTGCAAAAATTTAGTTTTCTGGTCATTTTCTTGCAATATCATCTTTCAAGACATCCTTTATTGTGTGTCCTGCTTCTTGTACTCAAGCATTTGTGCATCTTTGCATTACAGAAGACTTCACTAAATGATCTAGTGACGAGAGTCAGGGGTGCTATATTGACTTTTTAGAGTTTTCTTGCTACATTTGCTTGGTCTGAAAAATTTTTTTACTATGTGCACAACACCTTCAACCAAAAGAGGACATAGACAGACTAGATGTTTTGTCTGATGTGGTTTCGAGACTACTACACATGTTCTTGTAATTGGCCATTTTTTATACTGAATGACCTTCCTCAGTAATGGTATAATTTTACTAAAAGCCAGGTTAATCTGAGTTGGGAGGAGAGGGTTAAAACCAGAAGATTTGGTGAGGGGGGAATAGTTTCACTCAAACTGACCTTTCAGCTGGGAATGCTAGGGATATCAGTTTGGGACAACTCCTTTTATTATGCCCACTGCTCATCCTCTGCCTATTTTTAATAGTACTCCTGTGCAGGGATAATACACTCTCACAGACATGCTTGAGCCTTCTGCTGGAAGAGAAAAAGATAATAAAAGCACACCCTTGTGATAAACTGTGCATGCATGAAGACTTTTGATATATTGGGGCAGGTGACAGGCTCCCCCTTTTTGCTCGGGTGAACTAAGCCTAACAGAGCCTGTCCCCCTGCGTGTCTCTGCTGCCCAGTGTTGTTAGCAAGGTAATGAAATAAATCTACTCTTTGCATTTCAGCTGTGGATTGGTGGTCGCCCAGGTTACCTGTATATGTTGATACACACAATCTGTGATCTAAAGAGCCTTTTCATACCTCATATTCACAGAATTTACTTTGTAGATGCAGACCTCTGAAAAACTTCTCTTATTTATCACTTCTCCTGTACTGTTACCCCAAGCAGCTATTAAAAAAAGACAGTAAGCTGTCTAGATGTTATCTTTATAGTTTTTCATCAATTCCTTAAAGCTTCTGTCTTTTATTGCACCTCTGTCCTCATGTGGTGCGCTGAACACTGTGAGCTTCTCTGCCTGCCACTGCTGACTGGGGGTGAAAGATCTTGGATCTGTAGTTTGTCTGTCTGGATTTCATTTAATGTTCAAGTTGCTGTTTGAGTTCCTTCCAGGCATGTACTGTGTTTTCCTGGGCCATCAGGCTTCATGAAGTTGGAGTTAATGGCCTCTGTACTAGCCATCTGAAATGCATGGGGTCTTCTGGCACTCTGTGTCTTCTACTTCTGGAACCCCTTAAAGTTTTGTTTAAAAGCATAACTAGTTTCAAAGCAAAGCTGTCATTAGGACATGAAACTACATGCAGGAATGTGGTAACAGAGTGTCCTGCTGTTCACTCATGGTAACTGGAGAGAGCTGTTGTGATCATTGATTTCACTGTGGTTCCTCACAGAAAATATGGACTCAAGGTTCAAAAGTGCACAGGCCCTGGGGTGTCACTGTGGACACAGCTCTGCTTAGGGATTAAAGATGAGGTAAACTTGCTGATTAGCTCCATTTTTACATCTTGAAACTGTGTCTGCAAAGTCTCAGGATGTGGCCTTCATATCTGTAAGTGATTTAATGACAGCCTGGTTTGTCATGATGATGGAAATAGTGATAAATCATGAAAGTGAGTTTGAACTTTGAAGCTACCTTAATGGAAACAGGACATGTTCAGTAATGGCAACACCATCTATCCTAGGCAGCCTCTCCAGCCCTTCTGTGTCTGGCCTCGTTTCCATTCTCCATGCAAGAGAACGTGATTTTGGAGGCACATAACTCCCTATCCCTCTTGCTTCTTTCTTCTCTTTAGCTCAATAATAAAAAAGAGAATAAAATTACTACGATCCAAAGCACTGGTTTCTGAGAACATGGAAAATATGAACTTAAAAGTACAGGGTTTTTTTAAAAAATTAAGTGTGAGGGAAGAGATGATGAAAGTAACGGTTGTTTGCAAATGTAAGAGTAGCAATATGAATGCCATGATTGAGAGCCAGGAGAAAAACAAAACGAAAAACAAACTCTAATGTTAAATATTTGCCACTTCCATAGCAGAAGACTGAGGAGAAGCAGTTGTGAGGAGCCACTCAGCAGCTTGTGGAGTCTGGTTTGTATTAGTGAGCACCAGGTCACTCCAGTGCACCATGTTGTCTTCACATATTGCACAACTGGTTATTTATTTTGTGTGGAGTAAATCACAGTTCTGAGGAAAGGGAATCAGACATCCTTCCATGCTAATGCCCCAAATTCATGCAGGTATATCTAAATGAGTTTTGATACCATCATATGAGATACATAAATGTGTTCCTTGAGAAAATAAATTCACTGACTTGACCCAGCTGTATCTGCTCTGATCTGCTCAGCACAACACTGACCCAACTGAGGCTTCTCTTGCATATCAGTTCCACCTGAGAGAGAGCTTCACTACAGTGCGGTTGGGGACGGGTGGCTTTTGGGCCTGGTGACCTCTGACAGATGAGGCAGTACTGAGTGGCAGATGACTGAAGAAGACCTGCAAGCATGTCCTAATCCAGCCTGATCTCTAGGCAAGCTGCAATCCCACAACAGGTTATAGCAAGTGTCATCTGTACTCTATATTGGTGTTCTTAGGATAGGGACATTCCCTGAGCTTCTTGCAAGCTCATGTGTTAGATGAGTCAGATAGCTTGCAGGAAGAGATGTCCCAGAAAAACCTGTCAGGTGTTTTGTAAACAGGAAAAAAAAATTATGTTCATTTCTTTTTACAATAACATTTTAAAAAAATGTAGAAAAATTGATTGTAATGGGTAGAAAGCATGCAACTGTGACAAGAATCAGAAATATGGAAGAGAAATTAGAATTCTCACTTGATTTTCTGTGATTTGTGTTATGCTTTGCTTAACATAGGATTCATCTGAGGATAGCTCAAAGGGTCTCAACGTAGCAACACTTTTAAGCTCTAGAATCTTTTCACTGATTCTAGACCTGCTGGGTCAAACAGAAGCTTTTTGTCTTGACCTGGATTTCATATAGATACGGGTGTTTGCTCCCATTCCAGAAACTGACAGATTCGCATCAGTTTAGGCAAAATAAGTTATTGTGTCCAAATGCTGAACTTCCAAATGACATGGAAGCAGGAGCTGGCTGGTTCTGAAGCTTTGGAATTACTATAATTGTAACGGATTTTTTTTAAACCAAAGAAAATTAAAAATATCTGTTCAAGGAAGAAATACAATTGCAGAAGATTTTATTTATTATTCCTTAAAAACAAAAGCAATATTTATCTAACCTTGAATTCTTCTCTCACTTCTTCCTGTGAAGAAGGTCTACTTTGTAGGTCTACTTTCAGAATACATGAAAAAGTTGAGTAACTTGGTTGCTTCTCAGCACATCATGGATATTCATCATCTGCACCAATTTTGTAACTTTTTTTTTTTCTTAAGAACATCTGTTGACTTGAGCAATAGAGGAAGTGCTGATTTTGCTCTAAGCTGAAGTGATGAAGGACATCACCCCCCTGTTTTTAATAATTGTGCCCTATTTTTCCTTCTCTGTCTGCAGGTTCATCCCCCAAGTATTATGCAAACAAAACTAGGAACATAAAACTTAAAAACTGGATTGCTTGGAACTCTGAGCCAACAAACCCAAGGTTTTTCATCATCTTTTTCCTCTCCAAGAGAATTTCTCAACTTAAGGACCTGAAATGATGAAGAAAATCAGTTGGGTTTTGATATGTCAAAAATACTGAATCAGAAGTATATGCAAAGTACATTATTGTGATTCATGGTGACTATATTTATGATAGTTACTTTTATTGTTTTTATTTAATTATAATTATTCACAGCTATTCTAAAATTCTCCATTATCCCAGTAATAAAGAATATATTAGCTTTCTTAAGCAAAACAATTTTTGGACCCAAGTCAACAGCCTCTCTCCTTTTGCCTCTCCTCTGCCTGAATGTGTTACAGGTGTTTGAGACCTGAGTTTGGTTGCTAGGTGATTGGATCTGTGTGTTTTAGAGGTAGCCCGAGGGGACAAGGTGCAGTGATGGAGCATCCCTGCGGAAGTGATGCCAGACCAGAAGTGTGGGTTGCTCTAAGTGCTGCCATTCCCATGATCATCTGTCATGAAACAGTCGCTGGATTTGGTCACTCACCTTTGCTCTTCTTAGAAGAATCTGGTTAGGATGAGTTGCCTGACCAAGCCACTGGGCTCCAGCCAGCAGAACAAAAATGGCTTTACCGGATCCTCTGTGACTTGTAGACTTTGCTCCTTGGAGTAAAGAAGTCATCTGCAAAAAAAAAAAAAAAAAAAATCAAGTCATATCTGTGACTCAGGAGGGCTGTCCTGGTTCAGCATGAACACTGTAGTCCTGTAAAGGAAGATGGAAAGACCAGAGCAAGATTGCTGTCTGTCTTTCTCATGGGCCTCCTGCCCTACACTAGTGGATTTACAAACCTAATTTTGGGATTTAGTATAGATTTAGCATGTTTTGAAGAGAAACTGCTAGCCTTGTGTATGTCCCAGTGCAGACAGAAGTGCACTGGAGGAAATCAGTGGACAAACCTCAAGTAATAAGCAGAGGGTGAAGATGTGCTTCCCTGAAGAGCTCACGATCTTTACACATGACATGAGAAAAGATTGGTCTAGAGGGCAAAACACCAGAAATGAGCCATGGTGGACAGAAGGTGTGTGAGTTTATGTGGGCAGCCACGCTGTTCCCTCCTTTCTGTGTCCTGGGCAGGAGTGTGTCTCACTCACCCCATACACCTCACCCCAGGTCAGTGCCACCACAGCTTTGGAAAAAGACTTGTGCATATTGCAGAGTGGATATTTCTGTGTTGCTACCCAAGAACTACGCTGCTGGAAATACAATTCTAATATATAAATCTATATATAAATCTAATATATTTCTCTCTGTGTTTCACTCACAGTCACTAACTGGAAGAGCCTCCAATCTTGTAAGGAGGTCTGGGATAGAGAAGGTCACTGCAGATGCTCTGAGCAGCTCTTGCCAGTGCATGGGGGAGCTTGCCAACAACATCAAGCTTGAACCTTCTCCCCAGGCCAGGAGCACCTTCTGGCTGTGAGCCCTGCCAGGCACCTGTGGGGTGGGGATGGGAGTTGAGGGGTGTCTCTCAGAGCAAATCCGCACAGAGCTGCCAGCAGTGGCAGCCTGGAGGAAAATGTCACTCAGCATATTGGAGAAGTGCCCTTGCCTCATGAAACAGCTTTCATCTTGGCGACATAACACTGTTGACAAAGCATGTGGTGCAAGGCCTGCATCCCAGCTGCTGCCAATGTTCACCTTCCCTCCCTGTGTTCCCAGCACAGCCCTTCAGAGCATTATGGCACTGTTTTTAAGGCTTGGTTCAGTCAAGAGTTGTCCTGGTGTTTCCCTGCTCCTCAATCCTCTCACTAGCTTGGCTGCACTCTCAGCCTGTAACTTTTGTCCTCAGCCCTCCAGATTCTTCCCCTGGCTCTCTTCTACTGCCCTCACTCACGGAAGAACAAAACATTTATTCCTTAAAGATAATCAGGGGAAATTCTCCTAATAAGTCAAGGTAAATACATATAAACTTTTTGTCCTGTGCTTCACTTACATTTTGTCTCTTTTGACTAGATCATGGCAATTCTGAAAAACAGCAGCCTGCCACATAAGAGCAGATGTAGCCATTGGGCACTTTGTAGTCAACCACTGGTGGCAAAAAGCAGGTATGGTGACCTCGGGAGGACTGCAGCTATTTGCACAGCATGGAGCCTAGTAAGGCAGGACCTAATATGTTATGTCTTTCCAAAATATTATGTGCTGAGACATCACCAAAGACTTTACTTCCGTGATATGTCTTGACTGCAAACCAGATAATCTGTCTGCTGACACCAGAGAAGTGTTTTTAATTGTTTCTCTCAGCAGCATCTAGGATATTTTTGATGCTACTGTAATAGAAGGTCTAAGTTAGATCTCACACTCTGTTACCATAGCGTGTTGGGCCCAGGTTGTTTTCTGTATTGCTTTACCAGCTTAGGTGAAGGAAACTTAGTTTGTGAAGAAACTTAGTTTGTGAAGAAACTGCTACTCTTATTTCTGTATATTTATTCCCACTATCAGTTCTAGGACAAAATGCTGTAATTCCTATGATTTTATCTGTGGAGCAAAAGGCCCAGATTTCATAGAGGTCTCTGGGGAGTGATTGTTATCCTACCTAAGAATGGAAGAGTACACTTTAATGAGAAGGAATGTCGTAATTACTTAGCTCTCAGGTCTAGTTTATTTAAGAACAAAATAGGGTGTGAATGGACTGTTTATGTGGTCACAGCTTTCCCGAGGCAATATTTAAGTGCAGTGAATAACAGAGGTAATTACAGAGGTAATTCACACACCATTTAAAAATAGCTAATGACATTTCTGTGAAATAAACAATTCTTCATTTTTTAATGCAATGAAAATTGTAAAATGTGATGCAGAATTCAAATTAATAAATTTTCCTTGGGAATAAAATTGCAAGATTTACCACCTGTTCCGCATTCACTCAGCCTTTCTCTGTTTGCAGTCCCTTCTGGATCAGCAGGCTCTTTCCTTTCCTGCTTCCATCAGTGTATTTTCTGGACACACTTTGCGTGTCTCTTACTTTTGTGAGTGTCTGCAGCCCCCTGAACCAGCACAGAAACCTTAATGGTTCATTGGTATCCACTTCTCCATGTAGGTCCTCTGGGGATTCAGTGTAACCTTCGGACTTTCACACTGTAGACAGACTTTACACAAGGCTTAAAAATACTCTAAAATGTGTAGAATCACTAATAATGAAGAAATAAATACATTCAAGTTGAAACCTGTAAGCTACTTGCCTTCCTGTTGTGATTTAATGGCAGCTGGCAACAAAGTACCACACAAGCACCAGCTTACCTGGCCTTGCCAAGTTTTGTGGTTATACTGGGTGTCAGGCAGAGGTCTGCTCGTCTTTTCCCCTCCCCTTCTTAATGCCTTCTTAAGACATTTAAATCAACATTAAACTTGTTACATGGTGTTAGAGACCATTTCGGGATCCTACATGGTGTCTAGGGCAGATGTACCCCGTACCTCTTCGATCAGATGTTCTGCTTGCTTGGCATTTTAGGGGATTCAAAGGAACTTTCCAGGCCTATCATCCTTGACCAATACCTTTATTTTCTGCTTTCCAGGGCAGTTTTTAGTTTATAGAATGTGTCAGCAGGCATTTCCAGCTAGTTCTCTTTAGCACACAAATTGTTGAGTCAAAATAAATGCTGTTTTTCCTTGGGTAGAGAGCACCTGAAAACGCAGAATCTGACATCTAAGAGCCTGTGCTGTGCTTGCTCCCTTTCCAAACATCCTGTCAGGCTGAGCTCAGCTCTTTTCTCTTCTAGAGTTCACAGTTTAATTCTGTTGCAGAGAGGAATTAATTTCTGATCCTTCTCCTTGAGTAGACAAATGATTTTCTTCCTGTTTTTCAGTTTGGCTACATCCCATTATAACACTGTCTGTGAGATTAAACACTTCTCTGCAGTGCAAGGCTTATAGAGTGCCTTCCACTCCTTTCTGAGGGCATGTTGGATGCCTTAGTATGTGAAAGATATCTAAAATGTCCACAAAACAGAAACATTTGAAGCCTTGTTACCAAGATTATTTGTCAAAATATATCAGCTCAATATTTTAATATATTTTTTGAACAAGTCCAGGAAGGTTTCCTATAGTATATGTACTTTGTATAAAGCATCACATTATTAAAATGAGCAAAAGAAGATAAGCATCAGAGGCCTCTGGAGATACATTGACTTTACTCCTTCTTCGTAGGTTCAAAGGATTGGTGCTGCACAGTCATTCATGCCGTCACAAATACACAATACGTACTGCAGAATAAGTGAAATCTTGCATGTCCTTCTCACATCACAATTCCAGCCCCCTCCTTCTTTCCTGGGTTGTAACAAGAGGCTCATTTGGAAAGGTCATATATCGGTCCTGCTCTGATTAAAGAAGAAATGCTGATTTTCTTCCACGGCATTAGTTTTTACATTTGTTGGCTTGTATGGACATTGCAGGCCATGTCCAGCATCTACTTTTCCAGACATGAACGTTGAATAGTTTTTGTAAACCATTAAGTATCTTCCAGATTCACAAATTGTTTACCTGTAAATCCAGCTTTCATAGGACATCTGTAGACATAGGAGCCGAAATTGTTTGTGGTTTTAAAAAATCTTGACATAATTCTTTTTGGCACGCTTTCCTTTGGGCATATTCCATGTGGAGAACAAAAATACACACAGCTTTCCCTCATTACCACAAGTTATTTATAAGCACCCTCATCTATTGCTTTACATAGTCCCCCATGGATAAACATTTTTTTTGTTTATTCCAGTAGTCAGCATAAAATTTACAGAAATTAGTATTTGGTGTTTTTTCTTCTGGCAATAAACAGCCACAATTTCAACACTTTTTTTTCCTCCCACTTATTTATGAAACTTTAGTTTTATTTTGGAAATATTTATCCTACAAGTAATACAGTAATTAGTCATCTCATTCCACAATCATTTAGAAGGGTTGTTTTCAGAAAATGAACAAAGCTCGTCTGGTGAGGGCCCATGTAAGGATATGAGGCTGGCCCAAATGAAAAGCCTTTCAGGTCAAATGGCCTCTTCCACTGTTTACAGCCTGGCGTGAGCTCTGCAGCACTACCTTCTCCAACAGGCTCTTATCTCTGCAGATAAGTGAGCCATGTCAGGTGGCTCAGCTCTCAGGTTTTAAACAAACATTTTATTTTTTTTCTAAGACTGTGGATAAAAAGTGGAAAGACGGTGAAAGAGGAAAAGAACTCATTTGTTTCTGGCGCTGGAAAACATAGATTGATACTTAACTCTATGTGTTCAGATGATTTTTTTAGGTACCTCTTCACATGTAGCAGAGAGACATTGGGCAGATACACCAAGAAACAGACTTAGAGAAACAAAACATGAAGTTATTTTGGCTCGGTAGTTACACAGGCCAGAAATCAAAAAAATCATCTAAGACTATTGAATGGAAACTTTCTATATGTTTTTGATTACCTTGTGTTAACAACTCTCCAGATTATCCTGCTTCCTATGCCAATTTGCACTGAATTTGCTGAAGAATTTATGAGGTACTGTCTCATCTCTAGGCTGGGAGTTTCATCCATTTTCATTAGGCACACTGCATTATGACAGGTACATTGTCTCTTGGAGAAACTCAGTTTCCGAACATAATGCCTCTGATGACAAGTACAGCTCAGACAATTTTTAGATGCAGCTCTAAATCAACATTATGTTATTCATTGTTTCACTGTACGATAAAAATGCTGTTAATTTTATTCTCTTCACCCATTCTTTTGTGTCCTTTTGCATCTTTTTTTTGTGTCCTCCTGACACACTCCTGTATTAGCTGCTTCTACCTGTGACCATCTTTCCCCTAGCCCATGCAGCCTTTTCCTTGGGTGCCCTCAATTGTCTGTGTTGTGATTCCTTCCCCTACCATACTGTCCAGAGACACGCATGTTTTATTTCTAAGCATTGCTGTTATGCTGGTGGCTGTCTTTTCCAAGCTGCAATACATAACTAACACTCCTTTTTGGGGTCAAGGTGACATTTCTCCCCAGAGAGATAAATTAAAAACTCACTGAGAAATCAGGCTTTTAGAAAAGCTGCAGAAAGATTGTTTTGTTTTGTGGAACCATGTGACAAGGAGCTATAGCTTGTTGCTGAACTGACAGGTGTACTTTCTGTGTTTTGTCCTGTTTGCATGGTGGTCCTGTGACTGTAGCTGCTTAGCCAGCCCAACAGACTGCTTATATCATTATTATGCATGCCTTAGGGCGATTAGGGCTTTGGTAGAGATCTGAGACAGTAACTCAGGAAATCAGAGGCAGTTCGAACTTGCAAGTGACATTTGAAGCACTGCACTTAAAGCAAGAGCTTTAGTTTGTGCGTTTGCAGTGAAGCAAAGTCATGATCTTTGAAACTTCCAGAGGCAGGACCTCCTGCACTCGATATGCTTAAGCCAGCACCAGATTTCCCTGGAGCTCTTCAACAGCACCTGCATCTCCACCAAGTAAAGTATTTGGGCTCATACTTGGAAGACTGCTCCATCATGCCTATACAATTAGATTTGCAAGCCAGGAAGCTGTCAGAGAGGTTTGATATGAGCTGTGTTTCCAGATGTGTTTCATACTGTGTTGGGTATGAGCACACTCTGAAAGACTCTCAACACAGGGTAAAGGCCCCCAGCTTATAAGCAGCTTATTTTCATCAGTTCTAAATTCCAAGAGATCTAAACTCTTCTGCTTTAGTGCTCATTAAAGTTGTTTTCCTCCTTACTAACATATTAATACATATTAATTTATGTTCAGCTTGGACTCTTTGGTTATCACTGATGTATTCCAGATATTAATTTCATTCTAATCATATTTTTCTCCCCCTGACCTCTTTCCATCTCAGCTCAGAGTTTCACAGTTGGAACATCTTGTATATTTGTACACGGATAAAGCAATTCTCATGTACTTTATGGGTAAGCCATGGATTCTAGTAACCAAGGTTTTTCTGAAAGCTTGCAAATCAAACAGGAAATTTTTCAGCTTGATTTGCATTTTCTATTGAATCCACATAATCCAAGATAAAGTAAAATCGATTTAGCAAGTATTTTTAATACTTGTGGAGCTTAAAATATTGTAACACAATTTCTGGTTGACTGACTCATGTCAATAGAAATTCCAAGTCTGTTTAGAGTACATAAAACTTGTATGCATCCCAAATAAAGCCTAAAATTATATGGCTTAGATCCAGATGGTTTTATATGTAAAGCAATATAATAAATGAAAAAGCCTGAAAGCTCAAAGAGAGCTATTAAAAAAAAACCAAACCAACCAATTTATTCAGCTTCAGAAATGAATAGCTCCTGCGACCATCCTTAGAAAGATATACAGAATTCCTTAAATGTTTAGATGTCCAGGGAAATTACCTGTAAAGTCACCAAAGGAGATTTAAGGTATCTGGGTTTAATTTACTGTATGACAGATGCTTTTCTTTCACAGCAATTTCTTGTGGAAACTACATTGTCTTAGATAGATGCACGATTAGCAGGTTTCACTTGTTCAGGTGATGGGAAGATTCTCCCTCTGCTCCCAGTGTTTTTTCAGTGATACAGCTCTTAAAACCCCAGGTGAATAAAAGCAGTGCCCTTCTAGTATCTGGTTTTGTCATATAAAAACTAGAGGAAAGGAAAGCAAAAGGAATAGGAGAGACAGATAAAGCAGTTTAAATATATTATTAGAAAAATGTAGATAATAAAGTACATCTGAACCATTTACATGAAATCAGAATTTTGCATTTACACACGAGCATGAAAATCTGGATTGAATGAAAAAGAATTGCTTCACATCTAAGTGTTTCTGTAAAAAGAGAGATAAACTGCGAATTGGTGTGAAAGTGAAGCTTTTCTTGAAACAATGTCAATGGAAGGCACAAGCAAGTTGGGAAGCCCATCTCTGGGAAAATCTCACTGGCACAAAAGCCAAACTGATGGGGAGAGCAGGAACCTGGCTGACAAAAAACAGAAGGTGCCCTATGAAATTCAGAAGTCCAAAGAGATTTTGGTAGATTTGGATCTTATTTGAATCTGATATATGAATTATGAGAAATCAAGCAGCTGAGGTGGCAGCAGCAGCTCCAATGAATTGATTCTATACTATATTTCATCAAAATGGGTTATCCAAAGGTTTGGGACAAGATAACAAACAGAACTGCAGACTTGTGAAAGCTTGGGAATCCTGACACTTGACTGGCTTCTGTGTCTCTTCTGGTTCTCTCGTGGAAACTTTTATTTCAGTACGTTCCAGGGCTTGAGCTCTCTGGTTTGTACCAACCATGTGTCAAAGGCCAGCCTACTGCAAATACCTTTGGCTGGTTTTACCACCAGAAGCTGGCAGGAGCAAACAGTGGAAATGCAAAGTGCATCTGGGCAGTACTTGTGTCTGGCTCTCAGGCTGTGATCCGTAAAGATTTCTTGTAAAGATTTTCAGAGCTGGACTATTTGGCCTCAAAGTCCTACACCCTGGACCCTTGAGATTTTTGATATATGGCCATAAAGAGACACTATAACAGGAGCACATTAAGTCTGATCTCACACCTTAGAAGAAGGAAGTTTTGCTGATGATAAACTTAGGTTTGTCTTATTCTGGGCTGATCTAAATGCTTGAAATAGGAGATGAATACTTTCAGATACTTGGATGAAAACTTAATTAGTCATAAAAGCCAGTGAGGAAAAACTGAAGGCCAAAGTTTTGGTAATTTTTTTTTTCACCCACATAGCTGAGAGCATTATCTGTGGAAACATTCTGGAAGAGTGAAATTTTCCAACAGAACAAAAGAAACAGAATCTGCCCCAGTGAGCAGATTTCCTCAGGAACACAAGGTATTACTCAGGTCCCCAGTGAATATAAACTTGGCATGGAAAGAAAAACTCTTGAGATTGTTTAAATGGTACTACCATGTGATAGAAAGTTATCATTTATCCAAAGTAACTCAAAAGGGAAAACATGATGAGAATAGCTAAGAATGCATGATCTGAGATTCACACCAGACTGGAGTGCTGGAAAAGACTTTCTGAGTCATGAAGTCCATGTTCTAGTTACTGCAAAATGCTCCACCACTTTATATAATGTAATTAAATTATGAGCTCCAATGTAAAACCAATTCACTTTTTTTCCCCAAGGCTACTCATTATGAATGGCTGTTTCAAAACCAGCCATAATGAGTAAAAGCCATTTATTTTACAAGCTGAATTTATCACTGGCCTTCTCTTATCCATCTTTTCCTACGTCAATATTTTCTTCCAGCCTAAATACGCCCCTTCTGTGCCATGCTAACCCTCACAGTAAAACTTCACAGATAATAACAGATAGTTCACCCTGCCTTTTTCCTGGATGTTAAAAGTGCATTTCCTGATGTGAGGTAGGCTCCCCCTTGTCTTGTCAATCCTGTAGCCTTTCTCTTTATGTGGTGTTAATTAAAATTCTATGTGTTTTAGTGGCTAATAATCATTTCAAATTTTTCTAAATACATGGTCTTATACCATGTATTCTTTTATTTTATCTCGTTTCACCCCTTTCTCACACAATTTATTTTCTTTTTTCTCTGTTGGAGTCGAGCTTTTTCCTCAATGGAGTCAGACCTATAGGATGCATGGAGGTGGTAAATGGGCATCAGGAGCAGCTGTTACTATGAGATGGTTGTTGTTTTAGTCAGCTGTAAAAACACTGTGGAACTGCTTTAGGTACCATCAAAGTACTTGTGTAACCTACTTATGAATGGAGAAATGTTTGCTGACTTAACTTCTGAGGCAGGGCGTAAGGGACAAAGTGAGAAACAGAGCAAATAATTACGACATGTGAGTGACACTTATAAAAGCTTGGTAAGGGGATTTCAGGGTTCAAATGTGAGGTGAAAGATGTTTGAAGCTGTGAACAAATATCTATTTTAGATCTCTGTGGAATGGGAGTAATTGGGACTTCACTTTGCTTTGATTCTATTGCAAAGAAATAACTCTGTAACAAAGACCCTAGACTCAATTTTCAGTTTTTCTTAGTGAAAAGTACTTGGGATAACTTGAAGCTTGGCTAACCACGTAACATGATTTGGCATGTGTACCCTTGCCTGCTTCTAGAAAATGGATAACTGAAGGGACGTGGAACCAAAACAAAACTGATAAAACTTGGAAGCTGGATTCAGCTGAATTCTTTGTGGTATGTTTGCACTACCCAACTCAGGGCTCTGAGGAAAGCCATCTCTGAATGTGGTGGCTCATGCCATTGCAGGGGTCAGTAGATCCAGCTGGGAACAGCAGCGCTGTCACAAGTCACACACTGAAGGCAAATCTTTACTTCAGGGTTGAGTACAAGAGTGGTACTTAGGCAGTGAGAACTGAGCAAGCTTTCTGTTGGGAGAGCGGGGACTGCCAGAGGGCAGGTTCTGTTTGTCTGCACTCACCCCCAGATCTGCTGCTTTACACCGCCAGAATGGCACAAGGACTTGGCCCCTGGAAAGAGATAACACATTGTTGGATTCTTTCTACTCCATGTGTTTAAGGGTCTTAGTGTTACATTTGATATAACAACTTTAGCTGCGATTCTTTGGGTCTCTCATTGATAGCCCTAAAATGATTTTATCCACTCATTTGAAATCCAGAAAGTAGAATTTAATGACAAACTATATAAGCAAAAACTGTGAGCCTAAGAGGGAAACAAAGAGAAGTGGACTATGCTGTCAAACTTCTCATTGTGAAAGGGAAAATTATAAAATAATAATTAAAAAGCAATAAATTAGATCAAATTATATTGAAGGTAATATTTTGGTTAAAATAGTGTAATTGTTTTAAGATGAATGCTTGCATTATGATGGTGAAATGTAAACGCTGGATGATGTACATCTCTGTTCAACTGCCTTTATGTTTGATTCCCCATAAATGTTGTGGGCTTTCTTTCTTGTGAAAAAAGTTCTGGGTTCAAGTAAAAGATATCTGATAACTTATCCCAAAACATCTCACAGAATCATGGTGCTGAAGAGATCCAGACAAGAAGCACCAGTAAAAGCTGTTAGAGGCAAACTAAATCCTTGCCTCTCTGAAGCTGACAGGAAATCCTGTTGACTTCTGTGAGGACAGAATTTCTCTTTAACAATTAAAATATAATTCCCCTCAAAAACATGTTCTTGAACTATTCCTTGGTATTTTCCCCCTCTGTGCATTTGCATACCTTCTGTATATCTCCTACATTCACTCTACAGTAATGACATGAGGCCAAATGAAGGCTTTTGGGAGGCCCAAAAGACAAAGAGGAGTTAGTCAGAAAAATCTTGATCACATTGACATGGGAGTCAGGAGTCTTTCCATCAACAGCCCTTGGTGAGATGAAGCTGTTTTCACGCTGGTAGAAAAAATTCCTTTAACAGCAAGTGTTAATTACATATGTGATTAATCACCAGCTCTACTTTACCTGGGTCTGTATTGAGGTTTGGCAAAATCAGAGTAAAGAAATTTGGTTTCAGGGTTTACTTCAGTAAAGACATTTCTGTTACTGTATCAGGAAGTAACATTTTGGTATTCCGGGCTTCAGATCTTCTTAGAAATTAAGCAATTCTTGGAAGAGGTTGTTTTTCACCTCAGGTATGTTTTTAATGAAATTATTACAGAACCTGAAATTAATTTGAATATTTTCATCATTTTTATTCAACAAGGTTAAAAGTTTGTTTTTCAATAAGAATACAGGCAGAATTTGGCTTAAAATGTAGCTTATAACATTCCTCAGGTATTATTTCATCTAGCATTTGGAAACTAATAAAAGGTTTTTTAACTGAAAAGTTGGGATTTTTTTTCCAGAAATTAGCAAGAGATCTGAGAAAAAGGGCACTTCCAAACACATTGATTTGACTGCTGGACAGTCTCTTTATTGGCTCATTGCTGCCAGGAACAAGATGCTATTGTGTTGACTTGCAGTCATGGCAGGAGAACACAACAAAGACAGATGAAACATTGTGTCACACATGTTGTCTGCATAGGTTTTTGAAATTTAGGAAGGGACATCTTCTCTCTTCTGATTTTTGCATAGCCTCTTGTTCACCTGCTTCTGAATTTATTTGGTGAATGAATTAGGTTAGTTTGCCTCTTTGAAAAATTCTTTTGTCCTGCAGCTCAGCAGACACAGTAGAGGACCGTGGGGCTGCACTTCTGAGCTGCCTTGAACACTTCCAGGCATGGGACATCCACTTGTCTGGGCAACCTATGCCTATGCTTCACCACCCTCTGAGAAAAAACTTCTGTACATCTCATCTAAATCTCTCCTCCTTTAGTTTAAAACATTCTCTTTTGTCCTATCACTATCTGCCTGTGTAAAAAGGTCACTCTCTCTTTTTTATAACGCTCCTCTAAGTACAGGAAGATCAGGAAGGCATAAAGGCAAATAATGAGAAAAATATGGTCCTCTGAACAGGGAGTTCACTTAAGTAATATTTTTTTCTTAAACATAATCATATGAATGAAAGCATATTTTCTGTTAATTTCTCAATATTTTTCCTAAACTCCTGGTCAGCTAAAAAAAGAAATTTTCCCACAGCCATTATATTTTTGGAAATAACTTCTAAGATTTAGTTAAAAGCAAAACTGAAAAGATTTTCAAAAATTAAGAGAAATCTTGAATGGAAAACTTGAAATGTTTTATTTTGAAATTGTTAAACAATATGTACTTAAGAAAATTTAATTTTTTAATAGCAAAACAAATGCACAAAAAGTTCTCAAGCTGCTGAATTTGCATCTTTTTTTTTCCCTGAAAATATGTGTTTGAAGACAAATTAGCCTTATTTCTGACACCTCAGCTGACTCACTTCTGGAGCAACAATATAGGATCATAAACTGCTGGGAGGTTTAGTCTGTTTCTATTTTTATTAGCTGACGTAAATAAATAGTATAATCCGCTGAAGAAATTGGTCTTAGGTAGAAAAAGCCTTTACTGTCCTGAGCAGCTGTTTATAAATCCACAGTAACTGTATCATTTATTTTTTTCACAGTCAGAAAGCAAAGCACTGGGGAAAACAGAGGGCACAGAATTGTAAGTTTTACTGGTTCTTTTTAACACACAAGCTGCATCCCTCTGTGTTTTGTAATTTATATAAGTGCTCACTTCAGCAAGGTTTCTGAGGAACCAGATTCACTCCCAGTGTGCATAGAAAACTGCCTGAATACTGTTATTCTGCTCCCAGGGCCATAAGTTCCATGGGAAGGTGTCAGTCAGTAATTTTAACCATGTATAAATACAATTTATTTCAAACTAATTGTTCAAGTATAGAGATTACAAAAATAAGAAAATTAAAACCATTGCACTTTCAGTGTTACACACATATAACAAAACAGCCTTATCCCCATTGGCACGGAAATGTGTTTGTTCCTAAACACAACAAATGGTCCTCATGGCAGGCCCATGATGATTCAGGGGTGCCAGATAATACCCACAGCAGGGCTTGCTGACTGTAGAACATCACCCCCCACAGTGCAACAGGATTTTTAGGCAGCTTTCTTATAACTTCCTGCAGTATAACTTGAGGTCAGTTCTGAAGCTACTGCAGATTTCTACAAGTTTTTACTTTCAGCCATTCTTGGGCAGCCGTTTTCTTTTTTTTTCCTCTCCAAAATGCAACACAAGCAGCCACATCCAGTCACCTGTTCTTGATGTCTGGAATCACAGCTGACAATTACACACGCTCTGGTGCTGGGCAAAACAGCTCCAGCTTCGTTTCAACATTTTGAAGGGTCTGGGAGATGAAGTAATGACAGGGAAAGAATTAAAGATCTGCCAAAATACTTGAAACAGCTGACATTTTAAAAACTGCCTTAGGCAAATTTTCATTTCAGATGATGTAGTAGGAAGCATACTGGAAGTGCTTTAATAATCGAAGCATGCAACATTTTCATCGAGGAAAAATTCTCAGCATTAAAATCAATGTATGCAGTCAATATCTGATCCAAGTTTCTTAAATTATCTGCTTCTAGGTTGAAAAAAACCTGAATATATGTTTGTATTTGAAATGAAATCTAACAGTTATACTATCCAGAAACTAATTTTTAATATCTAATGCTTCTAACCTCCCTATTCTTCACTGAGAAACCACCCAGTTAATGGAACTATCTGAAGATTTTAAATTTCCCTGCATCTTCCAGCAAGTTCTTTTACAGATTGCCTTGAAGTGCATTAGTATTTTAAGTTAACATTACTGGTCAGAGTACGAAACTAAGGAGAACACTCACACTGAAACAAATAAGCCCTCCCTGTTTTTACATTTTAAGAAAATATTTATGTTAATATTGAGTTTTCATAAACTGTATTTGTTCCATAAAACCTAAGTCAAGTGATGGATCCACACAGCAAAATGCAGAACCTTGTAGAAATGCTCTCATGGCTCATGGATGAATGAGGAGCATTGCTGAAATATGTGGGTAAATAGTGGATTCTTGGCAAGTGCCCCGGTCAAACTGAGGCATCCTAAACATGGTTTTCAAGGGGTTCTTAAAACCTTCAAGAGTTCAGATGCAACTTGATATGACTAGTCACGCACACTACTGTTTGCTAATCATAGTGAACCTCTGCAAAGCAGCTGCATTTCTGCAGTGTTGTCCTCCTCCAGCATTCTGACCTTTTGTGTATTGATCCAGAAGTCTCTGGAGTCGGTTGTGCTGTAGTTACCTACCTGTGATGCCAGACAGTGTCGGGGCAGTTTCTCAGATGTGTTAGAGGGGTGGGGATGCTGGTGTTATCTGTGCCTCTGAGTGCCCCTCACCTGGCTGGCCACAGGTCCTCGAGCCCTTTGTTATGCAAAGGGTGGGCACTTCACAGAATCTTTTCTGGGGCTCCAACCACCCAGAGCTCAACCTGCAGCTCACACTGCAACTTCGCACCAAGACACCTGCGCTAAATGTACTCCTCAACGTGGGTCAGCAAGGTTAATACAGAGATTCGAGGTACAAGTGAGCATAAGGCAGTTATATAGGTTACAGATTATAATGACATAAGTAATAAGGTAGGCAAAAAGAAAATAAACTTTTCTTTCCAAAATCACTTGGAGACAGTAGAACTGTAGTGAACAGGACAATACAAATAAGTATATTTATAACTCATATTTATGGCTTCAATGGGAAAATACTGATAAACTAAAGGTGAAGGATAATGATGACATATTTTGAACACTGGGAATTAAAAACTTGAAAATTCTTTAAGAAATAGGAGCAAGAACTGTCTGGAATTTATATTCATGTGAATGAAAAAACTTATGAAAAAGATGTTCTAACTTCACTGGGTGATGATCAACCACAGAGAAGGATATCAATAGCAGAACTAAAGTATAGGAGGAGTGGAAATCCTCAATGATCAAAGAAAATTTGTCCTGGAGGTCAGAATGCATGGGTAAAAAGTGTGAAATTATGAAGAGGGAGGATGAGATGAACCTTGTCATTGTGACAGAAACTGGTGATCCCTGGAAATTTGATGTTTGTGTTCGTATAGGGGAAAAGAGCTATAAGCGGCAAGGCAGAGGTATGACCCTCATTCTGATGTTGAGTGTGGCAGCCACCCACGCTAAAGAAAGATGATTTCAAATTGAGTGAACTGGGAAGAGGTTGCAGGAGGTTGATTGCTGTGAAGTTGGGCCCTCCAGGTAGATACTGACCACTGTCTGTCCAGATGTAGTCTCTCCTCATGCCATGGAGGAGAGGCAGCTGCGGGGGACTGTCCATCTGCACTTCCTGCTGCCTTGAGCCTTGGGGTCTACGTGTGCTGGGTCTGCCGGCAGTCCCACGGGGTTGTCTGGAGGCTGCCCTGCCTGAAGAAACACGTGCAGGCTCACTGCTCACACAGGCAGCAGATTCCTATCTCTGTAAGCCCCCATTCGGGTTTTAAAAGGAAAAATGCTCCGTGTCCCAGGGTGATGTGGCTTCAGTGTGTGTATCTAATCTTTTAACAACATGTTTTCTTTTAAGCATATCGAATCCAAACAGTCAGGATTTCTGAGGCACTCATGGTAGAAACAGGCTAATTAAATTGCTGTTGAAAATTTCCTTGCAGATTACAATTTGATAAAAAATGGTAACGGATGTCATTTGAGGTAATTTTCTGGTAATGACAAACAGAATGAGTATTTGGAGTGCCCTTGTTTGCTTTGTACAGCAGCCTTTATATCCAGAATTATTAAATTGAGATAAATAAAATGAGTCTCATTATGGGAATAAGAACTAGAGCTTTAATTATTCTGCTTAAACAGATTCTTTTTTTTTTTATATAAGCTTATCACAGCATATGATTATATCACTTGGTGAAGCATACCAAGGAAAACCACAAAGACAATCAAAATAATCACTGCTGGACAGTCAAAAGCCAAGTGTAAAGAAGAACTGTGATTTCATTTGGCACTTTCTGTCTCCTCCTGTGTCTCTCCTTTTCTCTAGACAAATCAAGAAATCATCAAAGACTTTGTTCTAGTTCCACTGCTGCTGAACCCTGGAGCTGGAGTTTCACATGGAGGCTTTGAGTTTGTTCTCAGCACTTATTCCAGTGATTGGGAGACATGTAAAATCTGCTTTCAAAAGGTTGGATTTACATGAACACACATTTGACCAGAGGAAGACAGTGGAACATAGTACACAGACAGGGACTGTTTCACTGACATCTCCACTTACAAGGCCTCATCACCTCTAATTTCATTAGGGCTTATATACATTAGCAAAAATGGTCACATTTTTCAATGAAACCAAAGAAGTTAAATTGTTCATGAGTTGGTAAATATTTTATTTGAGGCTTTTAGTGAGCACACAGGCTTTTTTTTCTTCTTGGACCATTCAAAAATATACTCAACATATATCCACTTATGTACATATATATGAGAAGCATGACTTTACAATGGATGAGGGATTTGTAATAGTAAAATTTATATGATCCTTCTGATTCACTTCGGTTGGCTTAACGCTTCTAATTTCCTACAAAATGTGTTTCAGCTGGCTTCACCTTTTTGGTTTTCATATATTTTTACCTCAGGAGTAGCTCTAAAAATATTCCTCTAGACACTTCTGCCATACAATGTGTCTGGAAGGACAGATTCACCTATTCGCCTTCCTGAATCAGACTTTCCTGAAACAAACTTTCCTGCAGACAAGCCAGAAGAAACTGTAGAATACAATTAAAAATGAGAAATGCAGAGACGCTGGATTTCACTTGAAATGTCTCTTGCAGTCCTGTCAGACTGTGTTACAGCTTCTGGAAAGGGAAAACAGGAACGGTGTGTAACAGATTTACCATCCCAGGGGCCCCATGATCTCAACTATACCTGCTGCTTTGGGGAACTCTTTACATTATTGCCTAATATTGTACCATTCTTTACAGTAGCTGAACCCAATAAAGACATTTAAGCGACTGTGCTGCTGTGTCCTCTGACCCATCTGCTACCTTAGTGCACCCTGAATTTCATCCCTGAGTGGGAAAATAATATATAGCTACCAATCCGAATAAGCCACTGGGAACAGACATGGTGTGATGCGAATTTACTGGGAAAGAAGGGGAGCCAGGAGGATTTTGTTTCTCACCCTGCACATGAGCTGATGTGGCACAAGAATCTGAGACACGTGGTGGTAGCTGTGCAGTCTGTGTCTCCCCTTCCCCATACTTATTCAGCTCAACTTCTCTCTTTGTATCCATCGTGGGCATGGCATTAATATCCCATGCTGCACTATTGCCTTTCCACGCAGGAGAATACCAGGAAAGGGTTTCATACTCCAGCATCAGAGCAAAAGAAGCCAATTTATGGGAAAATGTCTTTTTTTCCTATGTCTGAGAATGTACTGTTACATACCAACTCAGTGATACCTATCAGATGAGTGGGCAAGTTAAAATGACAACTCCATGCGAAATGCCAGTATTTCAAAATGTAGGTTTGAGTTCTAAGAAAATTCTCGTTTCGATTTTGCCTGCAAAATAAAATTCTAACAAAATTCTTCCAGTTATTAGGAAAAAAATTTGTGAAATTTATCTACTAATTTAATTTATTTCAGCATGTAAAAATACAATCATGATGCAAAAAATATTTAAATTAAAGTTTCATGATTTCTGTTATAGCTTTGCTGTTCTTATCATGACAAATTTAAATTTTTAATTACATGTGAAACTGCCAGACCAGCAAAAAACTCTGTTTCATGTAGAACCCACAATTTCCAATGAAAACGTGTTTCAAAACTGATGACAGCTGTGATCCCCATAGGTTTAAATCTTACATGCCCATCTCTAGAAGCAAGACATATAATGTTGAGTAAGGTACCACAATCTCAGCAACTGAAAATAACATTAGGCACCTCTTGCTTAAGAAAAAAAAGTTTAAAAATCAGTGGAGACAAATATAACTTCTGTGTATATAAAAGTTAGATTACTCTGCGAAGTCTTCACTGTAGCCAGGCATCTATCTATATTTTTTCCAAGTACTTTGCCTTTGAGTCCTATAGAATTGATGTAATTCCCCAGAGAGGTCTAGTTGCAGTTCGTTGCTAGAATGACATGACATTCCTGTAAATGTTTGTGTCTCATCCAGTTAAACTTGGCTAACGTATAAATAAAGCCGTGTAATTCTGGTTCCTGCCCCACTCCCCTTTTTTTTTTCTCAAAATATTTTTGCTAATTGGTCAAAGACCAATGAGTAATTGCAGTAAAGCCAAATCTTTATTACTGTAAGCACATATGTTTGTAAGAAACGAGTGGTTTATTCAGTGTGGCTAAAATATGTGCAGGACTCGTACACATAAAGTTTTTAAAATTGAAAAAATAGTGCAGCAGCTATTTGCTCACTCAATTATATGGAAAAAAACCCCCAAAGAAATCCACAGCAGTCAGTGTGTATTCACAGCAATACAGGGCTTAGCATCAGCAAAGAGATCTAGGAACTTGGTCTTAACTGTCTCTGAAGGTTTTCAGATTCATTTGAACCCAAAAATCAAAACTGAGCTGTAAGAATGTAGATCATAAAACAGAAAACAAGTCTCCCTTCTAGTTTTGGTCTAAATTTCTGGGTAGACTAAAGCACTTTTTAAAAGCTGTACATAATCTTTTTCAGCCTGTCTTCAAGCTGTCTTCATCTGTCACCAACTTATTTAATCTCCAGATAGTTCTGGTTTCTGTTAGTCTAATCTCTTTAAATAGTCATATTTGTCACAAAATTTCAAAATGCATTTAGTACTTTTCCTGTTTCCAAAGACACCATTGATCACAAATACTGAAATAACACTTAATATCAGCTTTAATACTGGGAACTGTGCCAGATAACAGCACATTGAGTCAAATGTACCAGTCCAGTCATCTGTGCCTCTAATTTGTATTACAAGTAGAGGATGTGAACAAAGAATTAACCAAAAAAAAACTTTCACTCAAATTGACTATGACAATAAGAGTTTTTAACATCTCTTTGTAAGAACATTTCTGGGAGGAAAAAAGCACAGTAACATAGAGTTGTGTAACAGATAATTTGTTAATTACACATGTCAGTTCTACAGCAGCAAGTATTTAAAAGACTAACAATACAACGTCCATGTTCACAAATCTCTTTTACTGCTTATTTTTGCATTGATGGGTTTTGAAGTAATTCTTGTGCATGCAAAGCTATTAATTTATACACAGTTCTACTTGGATTCTCCAGTTGTAACTTTTAGATAGCATCATACTCTTTTGGTGGATAAATATGAAATTCCAACCTTTTTGGGTCTGGATTATTAAAATCTGTGCACATTTTGGCTGACCTTGCCTGTTTGACTTCCGCATTGTCAAATAGCCTCTGATTCTACTGCAAGATTATCCAGTTCCTTTCGGAGCAGAGTCTGATTGCTTCATGACTGCTGGCTGCTACAGGGAAAAAAGCTGCTTTATAAGAGAAACTGAAAATTGACATCTGTCTTCACCTGTCCTTTTTATCTTTCTCAAAATAATGGTTGCAGTGTTGGTGACTATTTGTTCCAAGGGAGAGTGTGGTGATCACAGCTCTGCAGTTGCTGTTCCCAACACTGGAGCAGTCCCTGGAGCAGCTCTCCTTGGCCACCCTTTGCAGGAAGAGGAATCTAACTTTCATCTGTACTGGGAAAAACTGAACTTCTCAGATATTTGCATGTCATAAAAGTATATAATCTGAAAATACCTGTCCCAAATATTTCATACTCAAATGTTTTTTGGTATATTCTCCCTTATATCTATATCTACATCTATCTATCTATCTATCTATCTATCTATCTATCTATCTATCTATCTATCTATCTAAATATATATATATACATGTATCATCTCTAGCAGCCTTTTCCCTCTCCAATATGTTTTCTTCATTCTGTATCTCATTGATAACTTTTATTTTTATCTGAAATTGTCATCCTCAAATGACATTCTACCATCACTCCAGCCTTCTGGAACTCCAGGGAAAGCACCAGAAAAATACCTTCAATAAAGGAACAAGTAACAACAAAAATGTGTACCTATTGCATTTAATTCACATCTGGAAGCAAAATTGGAGTTGTGAGAAACATATGAGAAGCCCTGGAACTAGATCACATGGAGAACAGAAAGCAATTCACTTCTGGAAATAATGCTGTCACAGCTGATATATTTGAGGGCAAATCTTGAGGGATTCTTGGTTAAGACCATTTCAAGCATCTGGAAGATGCCCAAGGTCTGATTTCAGAAGTATATGCATAGAAAATCTTCTAAAGTTCAAAACAGATGGACTCCAATCTACCAAAAATGGCATCAGGCCATGGACTTTCTGTCACTTGCTATCTTGGGTTTCTGGGACGTTTTAGGTTTGGCTTTAAAAGAAAAACTCTGTCTAAGTGTGCATGAGTGTGATGTGCATGTACTCATACATTAAAAAAAAAATAGTCAAACACCCAGACATATGTACACATGATAAGTACATACACTGCCAGGAAGCAAAATACTGCTGTAATTAAATGGAAACTTTTTCATTTCCTGAAGGCCAGGCTTGGTCCAAATAGCCTGGGACATATACAAACTGCACTTCCATTTTTCACCTGGGAGACAGTGTCCAGCACTGTTCCACTATATTATTTCCTATTAATATACCATCTGGAATGTAGTTGCGATATGGAGTGGATGAAGCAAAGCAAGATTAACCTTATCAAAGCATCCAGCAGTAGCAGTTTCTGATTTTATGCAGACACTTCTGTATTAACACCCACTCTCCTTTGCTCCCTGAAATAGAACAATCCAAATTCAGCAGTAATAACACTTCTGCTTCCTAAAAGCTTCTCTAAGCTCGTGGTCCCAGATACTCCCTAGAATATGGGTTTTAGTGGTCTCTCTATTCATCACGTTTTCAACATGTCACAGTATTTTATCTATCATAAATTAAAAGGAGTGTTTGCTGTGAAGCTTTCAGGTTGCTTCTGACTCCCCAGAAATGACACTCTAGTGATGCAGGTGTCCGGTCTGGCATTTGGAGTACTTTCCCTAAACAGCTTCTTCTCTGTTCTTCCTTTGTCGGTTTTATGTGCTCCAGTTGTTATGGATAGGGAAGAATTGATAAATACTAGAAATATCTCTTTTCTTAAGTGAAAAGGTAGAGTGGTCAGAAGGGGCAGAAAAGGAAAAACTGATCCCTGTAATAGCCACTCAGATTGATTTCTTCCCAAATTTCTCCTTTAAAAACATTGGAGCTTTAACGCTAGTTCTCTGCTCACCAAATGTTGTGGCAAGAGGCAGCCTCACTGTAGCAAGGAATCTGTCAGAAATAGAAGGTAGTTATTTTAACCCACACTTCTATGCTTAAATATTTAGATTATAATACTTCTAGTGACCAAATAAAGCACAAAGCTAATAATATATATTTATTTTAATTTAGGGTTCAGTTAGTCCTTTAAGAAATTATAAATTTTTTTGAAAAGAACTAACAGAGAGAAGTCAACAATATCTTGAAAGGCTTAACAAAAATGAATGTTCTAACTCCCATCTGACTTTGATTAAATCACCCAGAGAAATGTCATATCAAATAAAATCCTCAACCCCCAGATAATTGGAATCACTGGTTAAACTAGCCATCAGCTTCCCTCCTTTTGAGAATATATTTATCTAAGATTCTTTGACAAACATAAGTATACAAAAAAAAAATCAAATGATACACTGAAACAAGAAGGAAATGTTAGATCATCTAGTTTCATTTTCTGGGTGAAATAGGTCAAACTGCATTAATTTCTCTTCTACGCTCCTAATATGTTTGGCTGAAGCTTATCTTTCAAAAGCACAGCTAATCCTGATTTGAAGACACAAGAGATGGGGAATTTGTAATTTTCTTTGCTAATCTGTTGAGATGATTGATAGTCGTCATCACTGCAAATCTGTGTTGAATTCCCAGTGGTGTGGCCTCAGCATTCAGCTTTGGACTATGCTTATGCCTTTCTTTCCTCTATAAAAGAAGTCTTCAGCACCCCATCATTTTTCTACTAAAGAAAAATGGAAAGGAAAAGAAATCTTTCTTCTTATGAGTGGGCAAGTCACCTAACAAGTGTCATCTACAGGTTGGTTGCACAGCCTAAACCAGTCTTCAGCCTGCTGGTGGAGAACTGTAGTCCATAGGAAGCAGGAAGTGATTCAGCCACAGGTCTTCCACTCCTGCTTCCTAATTCACAGAGTGGAAATGACAGTGGGAAGGTAAAAAAGGAGAGGAAGGGGTGATGTGGCTGTAGTGTGTGCTTGTCAGGTCACACTGGGGGAAAGTGTGTGCTTCCCTCCACTTCAGCCCTATCCTACTTCCATTCCTGCTGCCATCACTTTTAGGATATCATCTAAGAACTATAAAAAGAATTTCTAACAGTAAGAAAAGTATAAATCTATTTAATGAGTTTCTCTAGATAGAAGGGCATGTTTCTGTCATTAGATAATGGAAAAGACAGGAGAGATAGCAGTTTGCCTCAAATTGCCAGAATTTAACCTCTTTAATGCATGAAAATGAGTTCTTGTATTTTTAGGGATGTGAATTTATTCCATTTTCAAGAGATGAAGTTGTGTAGTTGATGAAGAAATACTGTATTGCTATATTTGAAATTTTTTTCCTACATCTGAGTCGGGAGATCTATAAAAAAGAAAACAATGTTTTCAGAGTATGTTTACTTCCTTGGTCTTTGGAGCATTATTTCTCATTAATCCTAAGTCTACAACATTGATTTTCCACACATTTTCATGGTTAAAATTCATCAATCTGTTTCGGTGGCCTTCTTGATAATTTGGCAATAAACAGTCACTCTAAGCTGAAAGGCAGCCTACAGACTGCACTGTGAGTGGCATAGAGATAGGTACCTGAAAAGCTTGTTGGAACAGACCTTAATGAAACACAGGTGGAGCAGATGGGGCAAACATCATGAGATTCCTAATCTGGGCTAGCTTGCAATTGCCTGTTTCAAATAATATTGTTTTAAGCAGCAGTAAAATTCTGTAGCACAGATTCCCACAAAATTCTGCCTCTTCAGCTGAGCTGAATCAAAATATATACTCCACTGAGGAAATAAGGAATTTTTTTTATTGTGATTAATTAATAAGCTGTAAAGAACCCACATGACTTATTTCTAAAGTCTCAAACCCATTACGTGAGAGTGTTTCACATGCTCAGCAAAACAAAGACAACATCTGTCCCTGACGGGATACTCATGTGAGGCAATTTTTCAGCAATTAAGGAAAAATATAAACATGGAGAGAAGAGAGACAAATCCTTGTGACATCAAAAGCGTAGTTCTATGTCTTTTCTCTCTGCAGCAGTAGAACCTGCGTATTGAGATGAATACTTTTTTCCAGCATCAAATGAACAGTTCACTGACGTCAGAGCACACTGATTGCTCTAGTGCTTGCTCCTGGATCTTTCATGTACCATGAATACAGGATCACGAACTCAGAATATGTGCTGAATCGATATATGTTCAAAACATTAGCTAAAGGCTATGTTTATGTTTATATGATAAAATTCGCTAAGTCCAAAAGTCACATCAAAGCCAGGGAGGGGGCTCTATCCTGGATCTTGAAAGGGGAATCAAGAACAAAGGAAGGAGAGTCTTGGTGCAGAGTAGGGAAATTGGAGTTCTTGACAAATATTTTGGTAAAGAGAGAGTTCAGAAATCAATGTGGCGATGACAGGAGATAGATGCGTAGAGAAAAACACACAATGAAAAGAAACAAGACAAACTGATGAGAAAGAATGTTGGATTGACTACACCCAGATGGTTTTTGTTTGGCTGGATGATTTACTCAGCTTTGAATGTTTCATTCTGGTATCACCACACATCCACGTTTTACACCCTTACACTAGGGAACCCTTTTGAGGCTTCTGACTGTTTATAGATTACTTGGGTGAACAAGACCACTGAGGACAAGGAAAAGGTCTTTTGTGGCCATACACAGCTTTGCGGTGTCTGTGGAAGAATATTTCTACTGAAGCATTTAGCTCTTCTTGCTGCAGCTACATCCTTAATCCTAGAATGGAATCAGCTTACTTCATTAATTCTAGTCATTGTTTAGCAGTGCAGTGGCTTCACAGTTTCCATAGCTTTGTTCAGAGTTTTTCCTTGTGTGATGTAGCTTTCAAAAAACCTCATGTTACTACCAGCCTGATTTGAACTTGGAGAATACTTAAACTTTGGATGAAATCAGAGGTTCACATTAATTTAAACATGCTCTTCTGGTTTATTCCATGTTTGCTGTGAATACAGAACCCTGTTTCTTTTGCTTCTTTCACAATTCAGTTACACTCTCTGTGCTTTTTCTATAATTATGATTGACTCCCATTGTTAAAGAACTTTATTTAATCTGCTGTTATTTGGCAGTTATGTAGATGTTTGTATTTCTGCCTGCTTGATCTTTCCTTTTTTTTTTATGAGGTTGTTTGTTCATGCAGTCACAAATCTTCATCTGCTCTCTGAAAAACGGACACAAACGGTCCACAATCAGCGCTGAACATGCAGATCAAAACCTCCTCCCTTGTAATTTGATACTCAGAGCTGCTTCACAAGCAGATCTTTCCCTCACTCCTTTAAACTGCAAATTTATTTGCTATCCACAAAGAAGGGTGTTTTCTTCTCTCTCACATGGATTCACATTAAGTATGCTTTAAGATCATATTATGATCATATGTTTTAGTAGGAAAATACCATTTTTCTATGCAACCAAACTGAAAATTCCAGTGACTTTGCAGGATTACATGGTGATTGTTCACCCATGAAGTCTGAGGGTTTTCTGGAAACCTTGGCACGGCTTTAATTTAATGAATCAGTTACACATAGATTTTTAGAGAAATTGAATTATACCAGAACTTCCTCGGGTTTTAAAATTCCTAGCAATTTCCTTGGTTTTTAAAATTAAACCAAAGACTTTTGAGTTTTTTTACAGTGTCAAGAGTTAAAGAGACAAGAAAGAAGAAATAGGTTCCTATCCTCTATTGTCCTGTCCTATCCTTGCTCTTGCTCTGGCCTTCAATTCTCAAGTCCTATAGATGATACATGGTGTGATATAGTACAGGATGTTCACAAATGTATGATATTAAATTTCTTTTATAGATGTGAAATGCTTGTAGTGCTTCTGGCACATTTAAAAAGCAGGTGCCTCAGTGATATAGTTACGCTGTACCTGGAAATAATTTTAGACAAAATGTTTTGAAGTGTAGGGATGAAGACTTCTGTATAACTCACATGAATTAGGGCCTGATACATGTCAAAGGTATGAAAATATCATTTTATTTATATTTAAACAACCACATAAAGGTATATACGTTCAGTATTCCTAACTTTTTCCATAAATAAGTTATTCTATATGACTCAAAAAACCTAAATGAAATTGCCAGAAAGAACACTGCAGGCAAGTAAAAGCCTGTGCAGCACGGAAAGGTGAAAAATGCCATTATAAATGAAAAAGCCTGAAGCAAATATTTATGCTTATTTCCAGGCATCCATAGCTTTAGTCTGTTTCCAACTTCTGCATTCAGAGTAAAATGAGATGCATACAATATGCTTTGGGCTATAAGATCTGAGAAAAGTTACAAAGCTTGTAGTTGAAATATTGGAACCAACTTACCAATTATTCAATGGCATTTTAGATTAGGTGTTTTGTCCTGCTACCCTGTCCCTAGCTAGAGTTTGGTCTCTTGGAGAGGAGGAACTGTATGCTATTGTCCATTCAAGCACTAATGAGGGCAAAGTCCAGCTAAGCCTATCTTGTACAGTGAAATTTGGGTGGGATTGATTCTATAAATCAGAAGACATTCAAGTCCTTCATTATCTCAAATATGACTTTTATAAATGGCTATTTAATTATTAAATAATAGTTTCTCTTCTTTCATTTTATCCCTTTGGATTCTATCTCTCTTGGACTTATACCAGCAACTTAACTTCTGTCTTCCACAACACAGTCAATCCTGCTTATTCTCTCTCCAAGTTTCAGTTCTTAGAATTACTCTGCTTCATAGAAATAAATTTCCATGGGGTTTGGGAGCAGGACAAAGATGTCTCACAAATGATGCAATGGCCTCAACTGCTAGACTCTGAGTTCAGCCTCTTGACAGTTTCTTGCTTTCTCTTCTGTTTGCTTGGGGTTTTTCTGCTGGTGAAAATCTTAAAGAACTGTTAGGTTTTCTAGGAACATTTATTGAAGCTTATAAAGTTTTGTGAGTTCAGAAAACACATTTCAGGCAAATCCTTTAGGAGTGTCTAGGCATCCTGTTGTACAAATCAGAAGTGCTTTTCAGCAGTAATTCAATTGCAGGTGTTGCCAACTGCAATTTGTAGAAACACACCTAAGTTTTCAGGTCAGGAAGTACAAGCTGTTTCAAAGGACACTCTGTGCTGAAGTTGGAAAACCCCTGGCAATCCTGGGAGTTAAGGTGTGTGACTGAAACGCCCATTTACAGAAACTGCAAGCCTGTATGTGTGTCCATGCTGATTAACCTGTACTTGTCCCCTCACTCAGTATTGATAGATATAGCCATAACGTTGTAATTCCCAGTTTTCCTTCTGTCCCCCAGTGAACATGCTGAGTTTTACCACCGTGTCTGCAAACTGTCTGCAAACCAGTCTTTACAATTTTAGCCATCACTAGGCAGAGATAATCACTGGGGAGTAAAGGAGGGAGTGTACTGCAGAAGCCTACATGGGAAGAATCCTCTTGGTCAAGTAGTGAGAGGCAAATATCATCCCTGATATTGATACCATCCTTCACAAAATCTTCATCTGTGGAGAATTAAAAGGGACTGAGAGAAGGATATGGTCTGCCCTAAAGTAGATACCGATGGCTTGAATCTGACTAAACATCTGATTGCTAAAACCAGATGTGGTCAAGGATAATTTTCTTTGGAAAGAGGAAATACCAGGATGTGATACTAGCACTGTAATTAGTATTGGCACGTGATGCTAATGCAGATACACAAATCCTTCTGAAATGAATAAACTATTTAAAAGTTCAGCTGGGAAGAGTCTAGGACATAAGTAACCACAACTGGGATTTGTGGTCATATCCCTCACTGGCCTATTGGAGCTGCTGGGATTTAGTCACAAGACAAATATAACAGTCTACAGAAAACAGACCAAGAGAAAAAATAAAATAAAAGGTGGTATGACTCAGCAATGTGGGATACACCCAATTCTGTGGGATACACCCAATTGCCTTCTAGGACTCCAATGTGCAGACTCTAGAATGGGATTAGAGTTAATTTACTTTGTCAAATGAAAGTTTTATTATTGTCTTGAGTGTTTTTTTCTGTGAAAAGATAAAAATGTTGTATCAGTCATTTTGTAACAGGAGAAAAAAAGTGGGTTTGCGTTCAGTTTCAACTTGCTATGAACTTTTATTCAAAACTTCTTTTACCAAAATGTTTCATCTGAATGTGGAAAGGTAGTGACCTACTCAGAAACCAGAAGAAAAGTTGAATTAATACAGAACAAATCAAACCCTAGTACCTTTTTCTCTAATTAGGTCATCCTGGGGAAGTTTTATGTCTCTCTGTTATTGTACCACCTGTTAGTCTCAGTGTCAGAAGCACTCCATGGTGAGGGAATCAGTTAGTAGAAGAAATCTGGGACTGAATAGAAGCATTATCCCTCAGTTTGTGAATTCTTTCCTTAGCCTATATGACTTGATTGTGTACCAGGGTCCTCATGTGTCAGGATTCATTCTCTTCTTCTTGTTCCTTATCTGCCTTGAGGATAAGAGGGAACAGGAGACGTTGGCTGGTGTCTCATAGTGTCTCCCCTGGACCTTATTCAGGAGTTATGAACACAGTTCACCAGCTCAAGGCTCTGTTAACATGAGTAACAACTTCTGATGTAAAGTTTTGCAAGGTGAAGCACAGCTGATTCTTTTGGTTAAATGTAAATGATGTGCTGGTATACTTTGGGACATTTGTAGAAGTTATAAGAATTTATTAAACATATACGTACTTCTTAAAGTCTTAAACAGAAATGGAAAACACATTTAGGTCATCTAGTCCGTATCTTTGCCAAAGGGGAATCGTTCCCTCCTATAACTTCTAGGATTTGGAATAGGTTTTCAGGGTTTCCTCCTGGTATCCTCTTTTGAAAGGTAACCCAGGACCATAGCCATATGTATCAGACTGTAAACTAAAGTTGGATGCTTTTAAGCTATTCAGACTGCTGATCCTTCTGGAAATTTTGGATTATTCTATTTTGGACCTCCTTTCTGTGGTAGCTGGAAGAGATAAATGTTTATTAATATATTTTGAAAAGTATTGTACATCATAAATAAAAAATGTGAACTGTTTACTTCAGCAGTATTTGTTGCTGTGAAATGAATGCTGTTCTGCATTCTGCCCCCTTTCAGTGTAACCTTTCTGATCTGGGCTGAAAAAAGTACATCTAAACCAGATCAGTGGTTCAAAGAAGTGCTGCTCTTTAATGTAGACCCCTTTAACTTGCTCACATCCTCCAGTTTAGACCTCTTTCACTTACTCACCTCTTCTTTTTCTCAGTCAACAATAGAAGAAAAAAACTGTAAAAGAAATTGAGAGGCAAGAGAGCCATCCAAGTAGAAGTCTAATTGAAATAGTGATTTTTTTTTTCTTTAGTTGGATTTATATTTCTTAAAGTTTCTTTTTGCTGAAACCAGAGTCAATGAACTGTTGACTTGCATTGGACTTCTTTAATGAAAAACATCAATGGTAGAGAGAAATGTTAATTCGATGTAATATAAAATACTTCATGTTGATACATCCATTTGTAGTTTCTTTAGTCACTTACGGTGATTCAAATAAAAGCAAGTGTTAACCCCAGAAGTGTTCACCCCTGAGGGAGTGAAGTCAGAGTCATGAAGTTATAGAGAGGCTGAAATAAATTAATTAAAACACTGTCAAAACTTTCATTTGTGGTGGTATAATATAATTACTTACAGAAACTTAACTGCCTTGAGAAATGGATGCAGGGAAAACTGCACTTTATGACAAGAGTGACATGCAGTTGTACAAAGCTCTGCCCCAACAAACATTCTGCTGATGCTAATAATGTTGAAGTAATTGATAAAATGAGAATAAAGGCTGAAAAAATGGTCCAGGATGTGAAGACATAACATGGAAAACTGGTTTTACCTAAGTAATTTGGAACACAGATTTCTCTGCTTGCAAAATGGGCAACCTAAATTTCTTCTGATCCTTCCCTCTTCTCTTGGGAATATTTTTCTTTCAAACTCTTCCTTGAATTCTTTTATATTTAGAAGCTTGGCTGCCTCTGCTAATTTATAGAGGATTTATCTAAATGTAAAGGAATGCTTAATCTTCTTTGGGAATATCTGTATATTCATTTGGGAACAAAGCTTTTTTTGTACTTTAATTCTTATTTTGTATTGACTCTTTTCATCATTTCTATATTACCAATTTAAAAATAATCTCCTACCTGCTAAAGATGAGTTTCCAGTTCATTCCATAATATGATTTAATGACAACTGTCCTTATTATCCACTTATTCAGTTTGTGTCACATCAGTTAGTCTATAAAATTACCATGGACCTCAGCAAAGGCCATGCTAAAATCAAGATATACAGCATCCACTGCTGTCCCCATTGTCTATGGAGCTAGCCATTGAATCACAGAAAGCAATTAGGCTGGTCAAGTATGACTTGCTGCCTGTTCCCAGTCATTTTATTTATAATCATGTATCTGAAAATGACTTTGAGGAGGATTTGCCACATAATTTTCCCAGAACCCTGAGAAAGTGAAGCCTGTAATTTCCCAGATTCTCCTCCCTTTCCTCAATAGTAGTGTCACACTTCCCTTTTTCCAGTAATGTGAAAACTCCCCTGATCACCACGACCTTTCAGAAATGATAAGAGAGAATATTTGTAGTGACACTAGCCAGCTGCTGCAGCTCCCTTGAGTGTGTCTTCCTCTCCTGTGGGTTCTACTTCTTTCTAACAGATTCTGCTAGTAGCCTTGGAGAACAGGGATTGCCAGAGCAAGTCAAACAGTGAAAACAGGCTTTTTCAATGCCTTTTGTCACTAGGTCCTCTGTCCCAATGACTGGATTTTCCCCAGCCTTCCTTCTACTGCTGGTGTACCTACAGAAGAACTTCCTTGCCCTTCACCGACCTGTCTAGCTTTAACTTCAACTGAATTTTGACTTTCCTAATTCCCTTCTTGCACACTTGGGAAATGCTCCTACATTTCTCCAGGGTATGACCAGCTTCTGTGGTCTTTCCTTTTGTGTATGAGCTCCATCAGGAGTTGCCCATCCATCTACTCTGGACTTCTGTCATATTTGCTCAAGTTTCTCCACTTTGAGATGTGCACTCAACTAGTAGCTGTCCTCTCTTTCTTGAAACAAGACAAGTATCAACTGCTCTGGCTCACCTTTGACTACGTTAGTTTTTTAACGTTGTGGGTTATGAAAACACAGTTTTTAGAGGAAGAAACCTTATTTTAAATGACAAAGTTGTGAAATGCAGGATATGTTCAAGCCCTGCAAATACAAAACCAAGATGGGTTTCAGAAAACTGTAGTGAAATAGCAATTTTAAAAATCCTGGTTTGATGTATAAGATGTAGAGCAAACAATGCTCTATGGTTATTGCATTATCTTTTGTCTAGAAATAAATCTGAATCACGAAGTTCAGTGTAAGGCAGACTGTGAACTGACTTTCAACTATTTTAAAAATAGATGTAATTTTCCAACAATACATCAAAAAAATAGATGTTTTATGGACAGCATTAGCTGATGTTAAGATGGCTGGCACTGATCAGCATACTATAAGTGCACAGAAATCGAGCCACCAGGTAAAATATGTCTGTTTCAGATGCTTCTTCCAAAAATTGTCAGCTCAGATGAGAAAGTAATAGAAATGAGAGGTTCAGAAGACTGAGGATTCAGTCATGCTGTATCTATTTCCTTGGCAATACATGTTTGCCTGCTAGAGTTCTTGCTGGTGTCTACTTCAATTCCACATATACAGCAAGTTATATATAGAACAAATGCTAAGAAATCAAAAGGCTCTTTTCTAAATATTATCTAATGACACTTCATCTGGAACTTAAAAAAACCTGCAGTCATGATGAGAAAGAAAATAGAACAGAGATAAATCTAATGAAATAAATATGCACAGAGGGAAAAAGAAAATAATCCAACCAAACAGCCCCAAGTATTGGACTCTTTTCATGACACATATCTGAAGCTCACATGATTTGGATGAGTCTAATATTTCATTATACTGGGTAGCAGTTGATGAAGCCAGATAGTCCCTCAAAGAAAGAGAACCACAAAGAATCCTGCCAAACTGCTGATGTATTAAACACTCACTCTGTAAGTAGTATTGTAACCAGAGGCCCTTACTCTTGCAGTCACAAAATGGAGGGTGTTAAAAAGCAAGCTTTGAAAATTTTTATATTTGTGGGTTTTCTTGGGATTTTTTTTTACATTAGCAGTAAGGCCCTGGTTCCGCAGGCTCTCCTCCTGGCAGCAAAGCTGGTCTAAGCTGTTCCTATTTACCTCCCCTTCCCCCAGATATACTCCTGTCTCTGTATCATCTCCTCGTTTGTGCCACCAGAGATATTTATGGTCCCACGTGGCAGACATGATTTGCTAACTGGTCACACATGTATCGGTCAACTCATTCTGAGCAAAACTATCTTAAACTCCCTCCCCAAGGCTATTTTTATCCGGGAGTCATTTAATCAGATCCTTCGTCTGCTTCATCTGACAGTCCCACAAGCAGCTATACAGTAAAACTGAAGGGGTTGGCATGGAAGCAAGCAGGAGAACTGTTTACATCAGAAGAGCTGCCAAGGGAAACATCCGATGAACCACAGCGTGAGCCACGTGGGGTTCCATTAGGACTGGATCTATAGTTTGCCATATACAAAGTGAGAGGTAGTTCCTACAAAGGAAAGCTTATAAGGTGAGAATTTAAGACAGGGAAAAGGCTCGAGTGTCTCACTTCTCCGTTGAGGGCTCAGAGGTGAATCCCAAATGCTGAGCGCTACTGTAGCTACCACAGTGCTAAACATCACAGCCATTCATTTTTTAGCTTTAGTGAATGCAACACAGATTTCTGGGTTAGAAATACTCTCCTGCATAGAACTACTATGAGCCTTGCTCAGCACAATGAGAAGGAAACTTCCTGCAGCTAACTAGAAAAAGAAAATAATCTGTTCTGGGAAGGATTTAACTATACATTCTTATAATTTTAATTACCTGCTTTACTCAGCAAGATATTCAGGAAATTGCAGAAGATATTGTGCTCTTTGTTGTCCAAACAACAGTCAGAAATGTCAAAGGAGGCAACATTCCTGATCATAAAACACCCAGACATATTTACAACAAATTGTAAATGCAGTTTATATAAATCCTACCTAGGCTTAATATTTTCTCTGAGAGTGTATCTTGGAAAATATATATGGTATTTGCTGCTAAGAGCCATGCTTTGCAGAAAACACTTTCTAGAAGTATCTGTTGCTATAATGCAAAGGATATTTGTAAAAATTCTGTCCTTCTCATTTCCCCTAGCAGAGACTGTGAGATGAATTCCTTCAGGACAAAAAAAGCTTTTGAACCTGTCCAAGACCTTCTTAGACCCGAACTTTTTTAACATAAACACACAAAGGTGCGTGTAATTACAGAAGGAACAGAAACAACCCTCAGGCCAACTGCAGGAATATCAAGTAAGCCACACAGGCTTCCAACAAACAAACAGCCAAAATGCTGATGTGGAAAATGCCACAAAAGATATCTCAGGGGATGGGTGTTTCAAGAACATATAACCAGTGTGAGTCAAAGTAGCCATGGTACAAATGACAGGAAATTGGGGTGATTGGCGTGATGGGAAAGTCCACAAAAATAGAGGAGATTTAATCTGCTTGTTGCCTGAGAAATGAGACTTGACAGAACTAGAGCCTCTTTTGGCTCTTGTGTTCACACATGTGAGTCTGAAAAAGTAAAAAATGTTTCCCTGTAACCTGTAAGTACCTGTGTTCAAGATGGTCATAACCAAGGTTTACAGATAAGCCACTTTGACTGTTCTACTTAGCCCAAATAATAGATTTATTTCTCAGTAAAAATGCCAATTTTTTTTACTATATTTACTTTTGCTACAACAACTTTTCACACCTGCAGTACTCAAAAATAATTGAAGAGAATTTGATTTGTGTTTCTAGAAAACAACAGGAACCTTTTTTTTTTGTTCCCTAAAGACTCTAAATTTTCTGGCTGAACTAAAAAAATTGGAGGGGAAGTTGGAATTTGTTTCAGATCAACTGGAAATGTGACCCCTCCCTTATCTTAACATACAGAAAAGCATATTAAAAAAACCTCCTTTTTACGATAAAAGAAAATAAATTTATTTGGGTTAATTATTTTGTTTGACCAATGCCAGCTGCTTTAATATGATCTGATGTGGGTTTTCATCTGAAAAAAAGGACTGGCAATTTTTATCACAGGAATGGCATTATCAAAAAAACAAACAGAGGAGTGGACACTGCTCTGATATAAAACATGGCAGACCTGTGGCCCAGAGTCCTGTATTGACACAGTAGCTGTTGACCTGGAGACACCAGCACAGGAGGGTTTATGGTGTCTTTTCAATGTGTGGTCAACACCATTTCTGACTGTTATCTTCTGCGCAGGCCATCTTAATATCCACACCATGTATTTTTTACACTCTGAAGCCATTTGTTCAGACAATCACATGCTGTTACTGGGACACATAAGAGTGCCTGGCACTTCCTCTTCTTTCTCTGTTCTTTGCAGCTTAATGGAGCAGATTCTTCCGCTGCCAGTGGAGGAGAACCAAACTCAATGAGCTATTCAAGGAGCAGAGAGAGTTTAATGTGCAACATGCTCCGTGGTTACCTCCACTGCTAACACCTCGGGGTAAAGCTAAACCAGCCATTTCCTCTGATGTGTTTCATCTTTTACACTGATTTCTTCCTTTTTTTCTGATGTAATGTCTATGAATTTGCACAGAGCTCTGGCTTCATGGCTATTAAGAGCATGGTCGTATGATCATCAGTAGTGTCCCTTGAAGAGTGGTGGATCTCTCTTCAGATGTTCACATCACATACTAATATCAGCCTGGGACACAAGAAGGTCTGGAGTCACTGCATGAAACAGCACTGACTTGCAGTTGCATTTATTTATTACTTTTTTT
This sequence comes from Falcunculus frontatus, assembly GCA_013398115.1. Lineage (NCBI taxonomy): Eukaryota > Metazoa > Chordata > Aves > Passeriformes > Falcunculus > Falcunculus frontatus. Next base: position 571,423 of record VZRV01008519.1, on the reverse strand, counting down.
ATGCCTGAAAGTGAGACAGTACATGATTCAAAGTTGGCTAATCTCTTAGAGTGGCCACTCCTGGGAATACTCTCTTTTTTGAGAAACTTCTGCAGTGAACACTGTATCTTCTAAACACTGTATCATAAATTTAAGATGCTATGTGAGCCTTTTCCTTATCTAGTTGACTTGAAAGAGATCTTGCCACTGAAACAAAATATGTAAAATCATGGAACAGAAGAGCTATGGGGTTTAGCAGCTGCTCTGGAATAGACATCATCACTAGTTATAAGCTTTGTCTTCAAAGTTATGCTTGAGCTGCTAAAAGGTTGTCTCCAATATCAGTGTCCTTTGAGTATGTACAATTTGATTTACTCAAAGTTGTTTAAACTCTTGCTCTTTTGACTATAAATATGGTACTTGAGATTTTGTAAGAAAAGCAAATGATAATATGGAAATGGTATTTGAAATAACAGCATGGAATATTGGCATTAAAAGATGAACCATATTTCTCATTAGATAGCCTGTCAAATTCAGCAAGCTCCTGCTTCTATAGAAAACTGACCGAAAAAATTACTCTCTTAATTAAAAGGCAGTTTCTATTTGTCCTTTTCTGTTACAAAAGTAAGTATGCATATACGCATAGACATGTATGTACACATATACACACATCCACATGCATGTATGGGTATCTTAAAAAATCCGTCCAAAAATTCTGGCTTATCTAGATACTGCAAAATGATTTTTAGATATTATTTATTAGACTTGCATTCCCTGGAACCCCTTACAGCCAGAGAATTCATATTCATCTTTTCCTCCATAGGAGTCTGTTTGCAGAAGCTTTGTAATTCCAGTGGAGAGCCTACGAAGTGCAAAAAATAAATCACTCTTTAGCTTCTTTTATAGAGGGATGAAGACTTGGTGTCTCAGAGGAAGTCGGAAAGGAAAGCTATGGAAGAAACTGTGATGGGGAAACGAGTAGCACAGGGACAGACAGGCATACTTGCTTTATCAGCTGCAATAGATGTTATTAGCAACCCTGAGCTGGTTACTGCCAGCTGTTCCCTTGGATTGCTATTGTTGAACAAAAACCAGTACACATGAATGCATTCTCATGTGTCTCCCCTGGGTAGAGAGGCTGACTTTTGGCCACTTTCTGCCCAAAGTTTATCAACATCTCCAGAGAACTTCTCTGCTTATCTCTGAATTTTGTTGTTGCAATTTATCATAGAATCATAGAATAGTTTGGGTTGGAAGGGATCTTTAAAGGCTGTCTGCTCCGGCCCTCCCTGCAACGAGCGGGGACATCTTCAGCTATATGAGATTGTTCAGGGCCTTGTCCAACCTGACTTTGAATGTTTCCAGGGATGGGGCATCTATCACCTCTCTGGACAACTTGAGTGTTTCACCACTCTCACTGTAAAAAAATTCTTCCTTACATCTAGTCTGAGTATACCTTATTTTAGTTTATGACCACTTATTCTTGTCCTGTTGCAAAAAAATTTTTTCCCCATCTTTCTCATAAGCTGTTGCCGCCCTGGGGGAGCAGGTCAGCCTCTCAAGGCTCCAGCGACCCTCTCCGAGTCCGACACGCAGTTAGTGTCGAATCTCCGGCGCGGCTGGTGTCCGGGTTGTTACTGGCCAACCGAGCGCCAGGCGCTCCCCGCGGCAACCAGCACAACAGCTTCCCCAAGCAAGCCCCAGGAATAAAGGAGGCAGGAGAGGGCTTTCTCTCAGCAGTCAGCTCCGAAGCAAGGAGGAGTTTATTGTTGTTCTCTCTCCAGGATCCGAAGCGGGGGGTGGGGGGGGTGCGAGGACGAGAAGGAAAAAACAGGAGGAAAACCGAGAGGAAAAGCCGAGGGTCAGGGTGTGCAAGGGGTTTTTAAGGAAGGGCGGAGAAAGGAAAGGGACCAATGGGGTACAACATAGGGGGAGGATCCTGAACGCCACAAACCAATCAAATACAGAACTGGGAGGAGTTACATAGAAACAACCAATGATCAACCGAGTAACACAGAACTTTCCAGAACGTAATTGCTTAGTTAATGAAGGAAATGAATATACATGAAACGAGTAGCCAATAGGTAATTGAACTAAGTGGAACATGCTAGAACAAGGCGGAACAGGGGAGTGGGCTTATACTGAGGCCTCGCCTATAGACGGCCCCTCGGACTCGGAGTCCTCAGCCCATTGGAGGGCGGCTAGTTGATGGACAGGGGGCCGTCCCTCGGTGGGCCAAGGGACCGCAACAATAAGCCCCCTATAAGTACTGAAATACAATAAGGTATCTCAATAAGGTCTCCTTGGAGCCTTTTCATCTCCAAGCTAAGTAACCCCAGCTCTCTCAGCCTGTCTTCATAGGAGATGTGTTCCCTGCCTCTGATCATTTTTGTGATCCTCCTCTGGACCAGGCTCCTGTCTTTCCTGTACTGAGGAATCCTGATCTGGACATATTACAGGTGGGCTCTCACCATAGAGGAGTAGAGGATCGTTGTATGCGTGGTTTCTCAGATTATCCTCCTCAGAAACACTTTGATCCTCCCTCGCTGTAAAGCCCCCCAACTCTTCCAATTCTTCAAAATGTGTCATGTTGAATCACATTTCCGCAGGTTGTTTTTCTGCCATGTACCACAAAACTGAGATTGGGTGGAACATACGAAGTCCACCTAATCAGTCCACCTGCATAAGCAGCATGAAGCTATTATTGCAGTTAACTTCTAAAAAGTGCTGTGTACATTGATGTACATTGAAACATGTACATGATGCCCACTCAGTCTTCTTTTCAGAAGCCTGAGCAGTCCTATCTCTCTCAACCTTCCCTCATTGGAGAGGCGCTCCATTCTCTGCATCATCTTCATGGCCCTTCACTGGGGTCTTCCCGCTATGTCCATCCCTCTTGTACTAAGAATCCCAGCACTGGACACAGCAGCGTGGCCTCACCAGTGTCAAATAGAGGGCCAGGATCTCCTCCATCCACCTGCTGGCACTGCTGAGCTTAATGCAGCCCAGGACAGCGTTTGCCTTCTTTGTTCCTTCATGTTCAACAATTAGCATAAGAAATGAAGCAGTGATTTACAGTAATCACTAACATTTTTAACTGCAGCTATTATAAAAGTTTTTAAATCCCTGGTGTTTTTAATGGATAGAAAGTTCAACAAGACGATTCAGTAGAATCTGTGTAAAAGTAAACTATCCTCCCTAGCGTCTCTTTTTTGGCTTCATTCAATTTTTTACTATTTGCTCTGATGGTTTAGCAATTGCAGCTGCCTAACATGAAAGTGGAAAATTGGTCCATGACAGTCATGCAGAAATTCCTTAGAAAAAACATATTGCTGCTATTGAAATAACTGATCTCTGAGTGGATCTAACATCTAATTGTCTATTGAATTGTCACATTTTGCTCTCCCTTAAACATAATTTTGAAGGGTAAATGGCATTTTCTGCTTTTCAATAATACAGTAACTTACAACATTTAGACCATGAGTGGCAATTAATTAGATTAAAATATTAGGAACCAATTCACTTTTTGGGGGAACACAAAGGCTACAGTGCCATTGAAGACAGAGTACTTAATGTCTTAAAGTTATCATATATTAGGAAGTAGGAGATGAAAACAAATCTCATTAGAAAACTGAATTCCCATCGGTGGTGCACACTGGTACGTGGGATTCCCTTAGCATATACATATAAGGTATAAATTCACAAATGTAACTGGAAAGATTTGCATTTATTTTACAGGCGTATGATTATAACCATCTGACTATTCCCAAATCCTCATTTTGTCAAAGGTTGGAAGGATTACTTGTAAAAGGTGATAACTGGTGTGGACTTTTCAGAGAAGTCATAGGATCCTCTCCCAAGGACTCATTCTATACCAAAGAAAATATGAAAGTGGGTGAGTGCAAATTGATGGTCTGTAAAACTGCATTCTCTGGCTGCTTAGTGGCCCAAGAGGAAATTTTTTTTCATATAGAATTTACTATTTCAAACTATGTAAAAGGGAGAAAACACTACTAGTACCACACCACGGAGGTTTTTTTTGTTTGATTGGAGTTTTTTTCTGAAATGGGAACAGTGGGGTTGAGAAACAATTCCAGAGAATGAAAATGTCCATTATTAGCAGCAGACTAATGCTGGCTTATCTTATCTTTTCAATGGTCTAAAAATCGACACTGGGAAACACTTATGAAATGGTCTTTTCTTGTTTACTGTTCTTTGACTTGACTATGTTTTTACTTAGCTATTTATATTCCCCCAAATTTTCCTTAATTCTCTCGGGTTGCAAAGCATAATAAGAAAAACTGAAAGTAAATAAGAAGTGCTGTTACGCAAAGGACTAGTGATGTTTCTTTAGAAGTTTGTGTTTGGAAGGCACTGAATTAGATCCTTACCAGGGAATAATTTTTAGTAACATGAATAAGATAAAAAGATTAGAGTTTCTTCCTGTTTACCTGGATCCTTTTGATGTATTTATCCTGTGTGTGAATAAGCCGGTATTATGTGTTGATACTTAGCTCTGTTTACTTACAGTGGCTTTTGAAATCTTCTCTTGAACCTTCTTTGGTGCTCAGAGGATAATTTTCAGTCATGGGAAATTCCAAAAGTCAAGAAATGGATGTGAGGGAATCAACTAAGCAGAGCAACCATAGCTCATTTAGTTTGCCTTCCTACATTGGGGAAGAAACATTGTAGGACACATTGCATCAGCCAAATCTGAGTTCAAGACCTCATCCAGAGTGTTGAAACTCCTTGGCAAAGTTAAGTAACATCTGCAAATACTTGGGTGGATATTATGTATGGCTACAATACACTCATCACACATTGCAAACTCTGTTCAAAATTATAATTTTGTAAATATTTCATGTGGATATAATGCATCTGTAAAGAAATGTGTAATACTTGTGAAAATTTGCTGGGCTGTATACTTGCAACATACATACATATATATTTCTATTAAATATATGTGTTTGTGTGTGTGCATAAACTGCTTTATTATATTTTCAAAACACCACCTTAAATCTCAGTCATGATCTTACTACACTCAGTAAGAATTATAACAAATTACTAAAAAAGGCATAGCAAAACAATTACAAAAAACCACCATCAGGTTTTACTTTTAATACCACACAGATCTAAAGCTAAGTTTGTTAAAAGATTTAACAGAATTTAAACATATCCATAGTTAGTTTAGTCAACCATTACATATTTATATTAAAAAAATATGTAAAAAATACAAAGAAACAAAGCAGAAAACTCACCACAAAAATCTTTGATTTACAAAGCTACCTTCCAGAGGGTTTAAAGGTCGATTCTTCTAATCTCCCACAAAACCACTCAATTAAGACAACTCTTATCTGTCCTTTCTAATTTTCTGTATTAGATGCAAAGTCATAAACTACTTTTTTTTTGGAAAGTGTGCACAAAGCTGTCACTTTTAGTATTGCCCTAAAGGGTGCAGTCCTTTGCTATACAAAGAGAAGTCCTTGCCCTAGGAAGTTTAGGTGGTTCAGCTCTCTTCACACTAACAGATCAGATCTATAAAGCAATTAGCCATGCACATACAGTTTTAAAATTTGATTTCCCTTAGTGAGTTTTCAACAGACTAGGAGTTACCTACACCTTATCAGATCCAACCCTGTATACTTGACGACACAGGTTCTTGTGAGAGGTGAGATCAGGAAGCAACAGTTTTGGGAAGGAAATGGGACATCAATAGTAATTTTATGTAGTTTCAAGAAATGATTGGAACCTGGAATTGTTCACCCTTGAGAAGTTGTGATATTTCAGTATTAGTATTTACAGACAACTAAGGGAAACAAGACAGCACCTATCAAAATGATTTATGAAACATGAATTTTTCAAAAGCTTTCTGACACTTTACTTGAAAATTTTTCTTGAAACAAAAAGTTTTCTAAATTGCTACATATTATTGGAGATTATCTTAACACTAAATATTATCTGCTAGAATTAGCATATTGTCCAAGGAGACTTAAAATTTATGTGTCTTATCATTTTGGAGCCCTCTTTGATAAGCTCCTTTAATAGAAAACATTTTCATAATATCCTGCAGTCATGGTTTTTTTCTATCTGTTATTCAGGAGGGTCACAGTAAGTCATGAAAGATGTATTATGAATATATGACTCTTGCCTTGGGGTGGAAAAGATATGATCCACCAATATATCTTCTTAAAGTTTATATCCAGCATAAATAAATGTTGCATTGTTCCACAAGTAGAAGAAAAAAAAAGAAAAAATAGAAAAAGGGAATTAAAACAAGAAAAAAATAGATTTGAGTCAATACTACTCCTAAAACCTTTGCCATTTTATATATTTTTTTCCCCACATCATGTGGGTGGAAAATAATTTGGTTTTCTAATCAGTCTGGTTGAGAAGTTTTACTCATGAAAACTCTGTGCAAAACCTGAGAATTCTGAGTAGCAAACCGAATTGTGAAGTTAAGAGAGCTGTCTAGTTTTTGTATGTGTATTGCAGCAGATACATTCCTTAATGCTGGTTTCAAGTGTGGGGTTACATCCCACCTGAAGAAGGCCCATTACATGCATGATATGGAAAGAAAATGAGTGAACACTAGTGAGGGGGAAATTATTGGAGGACTAGAACACATGCACTGGGACATTGAAAGAAATATATACTGCTGTTTACATTTGCAAAGAATTTTCCCCAAGATTTTTTTTTAAATCCCTATGTGAGGGGATAAAATTTACCAGTCTGTGTGAAGTGTTATCGTTTTTTTTTTAGCCAACACTGATTGCAGCTAAATATGCACAGCTGACTACTGGTAAATACTTTTATGTTTATATATATGCACAAAACTGCATAGATTGTTAAAACAGATCTAGTTCTGCCCTTTTCTAATAATTTATTTTCAAAATCCAAATATAATAATTCCAAAACTAGAGCTCATTGGGAATTCTACAATCATTCAGCTTTTTAATAAAAATCACTTAGAACCAAAATATGTTGTATGAATATACCAGATATGGTGAGACTGTCAACAGAAGAGTTCTTCAGCTGTCCATTAGATTTTCTGCTTCATATGATACTCCCTAGGAATGGAACTTTTGGGAGCAAAAATGTCTCTGAAGACAGAAAAAGAAATTTCCATCTCAATCTGGATTTGGTCAATCTATCTATATGAGACATAGCATAGAAACCTCTGCTTTCTTAGGGAAACAGGACTTATACAGACTCCTCTTTTTCTTTTCCTGTCCTTATCTAACAACTTTTGAGCTTATGGCCAAAGAAGTAGAGCTATTAGAGATATTAAATTCTGCCAAGGGAGACTTTACTAATTACCCCAATGGCAGAAGTGAGCTTCATGTGTACTAGACACCTGGGAATGTACATTCATTTCCAAAACATGGCTTCCTAGGAAATCAGGACTGTTCCCACGGCTCTCAGAGGTGCTTGCAGTTTGTAAACGTATTAGTATTTAGCTTGGATGACAAGAATCTACAGGATAAACTGTTTTGCCCAGGGAGGTTTCTTTGTTGCTTTGAGTTGTTGTTTTTTTGTTTTTTTTTTTTTTTAATCAAGAAACACGTGCACATCACCACACAAATCTGCACAGAAGCATGCTCCAAGGGACCAAACCCTGCCATTAGGTAAAATCAGCCCAAGGAGGCCAGGAGGCCCATAAGGAAGTGTCTCTGCCTGTCTTTGGAGAATAAACATGCTGAGGCGTGGGAACTCTCCAAACAGCTGCTCCTCTCTCTGTGAGCAGTATTGGGAGTGTCCTCTACAGAAATAGATCCTCAATGTGTGCAGATATCTCATCTCTAGAACACAAACTGGCCTAATGGCACCCAGCCTAAACTTTTCCCTTCACCCCCATAGGTTTCAATTCCACATGCATTTGGCCGATGTGAACTTGCAGCAATTAAGTGATCTCTGTGTGTCCCGCTTGGCCTGCTTTTGTAACTCCAGGGTGTCGGAAGCTGAGTGAACCTGCCATGAGGCTGGGGGACATGAAAGCATCAAAGTCAGGAATCATCTGTCTCTTCACTGGCTGTGCACTGTCGGCCAAAGGCAGCAAACAAAGGAGGCAGGCCTGAAGCTGCTATTTGACTGCACAGAAAAGCACCATACGAAGAAAGGTGTCCAGTCATCCTCTGTTCAAAAAAATTAGCTGACATTGAGAAAAATTGTGCTCTGCTACACCTCATACAGGGTGACCTTGTGGTGACTCACATAGTCCGTTGCGTGGGTCCACAGGAGATGAAAAACATCCCACACACCATGCGTTCATCTTACACAATGGAAAAAGGTCACAATAATTAATACCCTGAATCACTCCCAGAGTAAAAAACAACAAAAAGAAAAAAATTTAATTTGCCTGAAATGTTTTACTCAGTATTTTCTTTGTAGGTTCCACTTTTAAAATAATTTCATTTAAGGGTAGGCCTACTTTGCTTTGAGTGATTGATAACTGCCTTTAAAATGTTATTGGAATGTTTTATATGAAATATTCATGGGCCAGAAATGTAGGTCCATCTCTTATTAATCAGCTTATAGGGTCATTTTATTTCACCTCATTTTCTCCATCCCTCAGGTCCAGAAGATTTTTAACTAATCACACAATGTGGCCTGCATTCAGTGGGACTTGTTTCCCTTCTGCCCCACAACTGTTGGTCTTCAGTATCCTTAAGAGTTTAGTTTGTCTGAAGGAAGGATTTAATCCACGGGTTCCAAATCCCTGGTGTCTTTCCTGACCACCAAACTGCAGGCTGTGCAGGGGGATAATGGCTGCCACCACTTGTTTTAAATTGGGGCTCATGTCTAACTCTTTGGCTGTAACATTGGTTGAAGGGCTGACATCCAGTGGTGAGTGCTTATGGCTTGATGAGCAATGGCATGTTGGATGGGCTTTGATAAGTCGTCTCTTTCATCTCACATCAGTGAGGCAAAGTGAGAAAAACATCTTTTTTTTTGTTGAAATTTAAGTGTTTCATTTCCTGTTTGCCACAGAGACTGCCAGGTACAGCACAACTGCTCAAGTGGAATTGTGGTAACTTGCTTGACTGTCCCACCCTTATTTTCCTTTGGGTAGTAAGCACGAGGTCCCATACTACTTACTAGTGACCACCTCAAATTTCTCACCATTTTAAGTTCTCAGCCTCAGGATGAAGGCTCCTTGGTCAGTGCTGAAGATACATTTAGACTGAAATATGTGTAAAAGTTAGGTGCTCTTGTGGATCTATTCTTTGGTTTAAGAATTTATTCTCTTGTTTATCTGTCATGATCCGGGAAAATGGCCTAGGAGAAGTCAGTAACTCTAACTAATTCAATTAGTCTTCTTCAGAGTCTTGGGAAATTGATTACTGTCACAGTCTATATAATTCTACTTTCTGGTAGCTAAGGACTTGAAATATTTAATGTTTGCTGAGTACTACATACGAAGAAGAGAGTGCGAAGAGGAGGGTGAGTCTGTTGGATTCAAAATAAGAAAAACATTGATTAATAAATCTTGTGCTAAGAAAAGCAGCAAATATGTTTCCTCATGGTTTCCTGACATACAAATGACACTATTTTTGATACAGTACTCAGCATCCACAGCTTCTGTCCTAATAATGCAGATGCTGATGACTATTGATTTCTACAAAACCTCAGATATCAGTTGTTTCAATAAAGGACTTCCCATAGAGTAATAATGAACCCTGCATCTGTTATTAGCTAAATTAAAGCAATGGTTTACTGAATACTTTTCAGCACAGGTAAACAGAATGTCTTAAAGGTGAGAAAATGAGCATAATTTAAGTCCGAAGGAAAAAAACCATCTATCTAAACGCCAAGTGACCTTATGCAAAACACTCTGCCGCATCCTTCTTTTGCTCATGAATCTATCAATACAAAAGACACAGCCTCTCAACATACCTGTACAAGTATGGCAGTAGGGAGAATCGGCTTTTCAGCAGTTCTGGATGGGCAAAGCTTATGCCTGAAGTAGTACCTTTTAACCTTTAGAGAGCCAATGCACATCCAAGGCTGCTTAATCTGTGCACTATTCAAAAGAGTTGCCGTGTAGCAGATGACCTCCTGAATGCTGCACTAGTTCTCAGATACGCCTACAATGTAGCTCTGTCAAAATTGCTGTCCTAGTAGTCTAAGTGAGAGTCCTGGGATGTCACCCCGGGACAGTGAGAGATCACCATGGCATGAATGGCAGAAATTGTGAGATCTGCTCATTAAAGAAAATTAGCTTGATCTTTAGGATGTGTGAAAACATGGAAAAAACCCAAATAGATAAGGCCATAGCTGTATTTTCCTTTCCAAACAGCATCTGTGGGTACAGCACAACCTCAAAGACCTGTTTCCATGCTTCCCTCCAAAGTGACCAACCAGTTTTGCTTATCTTTATTAGCTAATTTTCTTAGCAAATTGCATTCATTTACTTGTCCAGACTGAGTAACAGCCAGCTAAGTTTTGTGTTTACTCTTTTCTCTTTCTGACATTCTTGTGTCTACAGAAGACGGCTAGATCAGATACTGTAGAGCAGCTGTTTTCATCAGGGTTTTTTTTTTGTTTACCGGCAGAGCTTGAATCTTTTTCCAGTGAAGCTGTAGATAGTAGCATATCAAATTTCTCCTCCTTGAGAATTGCTTTGCTAACTTTGCCTTTTCATAAAAATTCCATGGACTTGTGGTGCTTTATCGACCACAGAATGAAAGCTAGTTTTAGAAATGCTGTCTTAGCTTGCAAGGTCACTTAATGACCCACAGACAGAGGTCTCACTGGAATTGTCTCCAGTCCCTTTCTCAAGTTGCTGATGATCAGTGTTTCTTTTCTTAGAGCCATTCATGAAGCTACTCCTTGTTACTCTTTTCGCACTCCACCTGGAAGAAAAAAAATCCCTGTGAATTGGATGAGATCTGTTTTGTCTGGACGTTTATTTCCTTAGGTCTTAAACTAAGTTTGTTAGACATGTGTAGACAGGAGTGGGTCTGGGAATATGCTGTAATGACTGAAGAGCATTTTCTACTTGGTGTTTAGCTTGGCCAAAGGCCTGCTGACCACGGCCAGTCCCATGAGTCGGTTCTTACAATTGCTCATCTCTAAATATTCCCGCTGCTATTATAAGATAATTCCAGATTTTCAGCTGCAGACCTGGCATGCTGATTGCTTGGCTCGTACCAACTGTAAGTGGCCAGATTTTCCTTTCTGAGGAAGAGCTGAACAGAGGATGGCATTTGTTCTGGCTAAATAGAGAGAGCTGTAAGTCTGAAACGTCTAATCTTTTTAATGGAATTAATAGGCACCTGAGTATTTCAGTTAGCTGGTCAGCCAGTCCGAGGGTGCTCCTGGATTTAGCACAGGAAGTAATCTCAGACAAAACACACCTCTAACATTTGCTGGCTTTTTGGCATTCTCTGCTAGACATATGCTCAAATAAAATGAGGTGAGGAGGTGAGGCAGGTGAGAAGCACCCATGAGCAGGAATGCTTCTAACCTCAAGCTGCACTGAAGACACATGTTCATTGATGTTTAAGATTAAATTAGGCTCTACAAAATAGTTGGCACCTGCTTATTAAAGCACAGGATACTGGCTGCTACATCTCATATTAGAAAGAGAAGATGAATAGTCATAAGATAAAATCACTTATTTCAGTGTTATAAATTCAGCAGGTTAGCTTCTGATCAGCATCTTTGATAATTATATACATGACGATAGATTAATAAGCAATAGACTTTCTCCATCATGAAATGCAGCTTTTCATTCTTTTGATTTTATTCTATGATCACAATAAAGTCAGTTGTTCAACAGCCTTTTCTGAACAGTTTTTTTCTATTTTAGCTTTCAGATCAGCACTAGCTACAATAGAAATGTACTGTTTATATAATGGCTCTACAGTTCTAACATCATATTTCCTCTGGAGACTGAGACCTAATGCCCTCAGATTTTTTGTGATACTTGAAGCTCTTGTATTACAAATATGTTTGGATGAAAAAAATATTAGTAAAGGAAAAATTATTACTGGAATCAAGTGATGAAAGGAGGCCCCAAGTATACCCATAGCACTCATCTATTAGTCAGACCTCTATTGTCCAAAGCAGACACCTCTTATTTTCCTAATAAGACCAAGAATGGGACACTGAGTGCTACATAAAATGCTGTTGCAAGTAGGAGTCCTGAGGAGCTGAGAGCATAAAGAAGACAGACTCCGCAATTCAAACACAGGCCTCTGTGTTTTTAAACTTACAGAGTCATTATTTCACAGTGTTTGTTACATGGTGCAATGTTTTGTGCTCTATATGCTTATAGGGCACAATGCAGTCCTAGATAGAAAAAAGTGTTTATCCCAGAAACAGCAGAGTTGATAATTTGATCGAGTCCTCAGACATCTGAGGTTTCCCTGTCTGACCTATTTTGGCTGAAATATGTATGTGTGCCATGCATCACATGCCAAGTGGCTGAGACATCTAGATCTCTATTTCCTTCTGCATACTGATGATTTGTGCTGGTTTATTTAGTTCTGACTTGTCCTGAGCAAGACAGACGTGCAATGTGAGGATAAATCAGCTTCAAAGAAGGAACAATGAGTGCAAGGCATCACACCATATATATGCACACCGTAAAATGAATTTGCAGCACGCAAAATTAATCTGGGGCCTCACTGCAAGTGCACAGGTTATGAGCACAGCCTGTAGCAATACAGAAAGTAGACCAAATGCATCCTACACGTGTGTAAATCACAGCCTATGAGTTGTAGACACTGTTTTAGGATATTCATTGACTGTTTGACATGGACTTTTGGCTGCTGAATTAAATAAAATAATAAGCAGAGAATCCAGACTTTTTCTAGTCCCAAATTACACATCCATTCTGCCTTTGTGTCAAAAAATAGAACATTTGAAGGTATCTCTGTTCTGTGCCCGGTACTATCTACCTCTTACAAACATAACTGCCTTAGGACTGACTTCACAACTCCGAGCCTGACAGAGCTCAAGAAGCGTTTGGACAACACTTTCAGGCACATGGTGTGACTCTTGAGGATGGTTCTGTGCAGGGCCAGGACTTGGACTTAGTGATCCTTGTGGGTCACTGCCAATTATCTTATTCTGTGATTCTTTAAGGAGCGAAAGTCGTTGCAATCTTACCTTATTAGGCAGTGTGATGTTTTGCACAGCTGGCTGGCTTTCCTGGCTCTGTTAGGAGATGAAAAGAACCTAATAGTTCGTTTTGTTCCAGCTCTTAGCTCTTAGGAAAATTTGCATGCTCTTTTTATTTGTTTTATGGCTAGCTGATTACAGGAAGGAGGATTAGTAGTCCGTTTCCCACAGGTATCTTGGGATTTTTACTCCACGAATTACCCATGGACCTTTACCATCTCTCCCACATATTCTCACACTCCGGTTTTAAACCTGTGGATCTGTGAACCTGAATACTTCCCGCTCATGTGACCTCTTCAAGTTTTGGGAACATGTACAGCCACATTGCTCTCTCAATTCATTCCCTCTGTATTGTATAGCCATTAACAACAGGCCAGTAGGTCTCCTAGTGCTGGATGGCAATGCCATAAATCCCTTCCAGTCCTCTGAGCTGGTATTTTTTATTGTCCTACTTGGCATTTAGCTAACCTCTGGCTAGTTAAATAGCTGTGGTGGCTTGCAACCAGCTGCCAGCCCAGCACCCAGCCAGTAGTTTGCTCTTGCATGTGGATAGAGGAGAGGATCTGAAGGACAGGAGCTATAAAGCTTGCGAATTGAGATGAAGACAGAAAAACAAATTACCAATTATTGTCATGGGCAAGAGAGACTCATCTTGGGGAAATGAACCTAATTTATTGCCAATTAATATAAATATTTAGTTGCTGATTTTGGTATGGGAAACAAATGAAAAAAGACACGAACTTTAGAACTCTTAGGCAAAACACACTCCTCCTTTCCCAGGCCCAGCTTCCCTTCAGACACCACTCCTCCCTGCCTTGCTATCACCACAGGTTGCATTCATTAGTGCTTTCAGTCAGACAAAAAGCGATGCACGATGCAAGTCGCACTCTGGCTGTGGAGGTTTCTCTTTGACACTCCTTCTGTCTCATTTTCTCTGGGATTCTTATGGGTTGCCATCCTTCAGGGACATCCCCTCTGCCATGGAGCATCTCATCCTCCTGCTGCCTCTGTTGTATCACTCTGGTTCTGTCCTCCTCTCCCTGTTTACTTCTTCTCTTCATATTCCCTCCTCCTCTCTTTCTCATATTTTGCCCTTTCTTAAATGTGTTTTCCCTGGGGCACAACAAGCTTGTCTGATGGGCTCTGTTTTGTCCTGTGGTGGGTCTCTTAGAGCTGCCTATGTCCAGTGCGGGGCATCCCCTGGTCTCTTTTCACAAAAGAGACCCTGCAGGCCCTCGTCTACCAAAACCTCAACACTGGCCCCCAGTACACAATCCACAAGATACCTTCTAGACACTCAGACAGTGTAGAAGCATTCAAGATTTTTCATGTGAAGGTATGGAAGGAATATTCTGACAGAGAGTTTTAGTCACAGCATGAGGAATGTACACCAGTTTAACACCTTCATGCCCAGGTGTGATGCTGGAAAGGGATCAAGCATCTTCAGCATCTTGTGCCTCTCAGGATAGTCTGGTCATCAGCCTGTCCTGTGGAAGTGAAGGCAGTTCTGTTGTTTTTCACAGCACCTCCATGAAGGTTTTGTCCTCTGAGATGTCCCAGAAACCAGCACTATCTCTGCAACTGTCAAAGTATCCCACAGTATGTATTTGTTAATTTGCACAGAGGAAAATGAAATACAGATGTATGTAAAATACAGATATATACATATTTTCATATAAAGATAGCATTCAATACTAAATCTGAAAAATAGTGTGCCATAGTCACCCTGGGTATAGTCACAACCAGGGGCATTGGGAAGAGAGATGAGATAAAGCTATTGTACCTTTTGCACTACTTTTAATATTTAATGGTTAGACAAACATTTTAGAATAAATATTCAATACAAATCAAACTCAGTAACAATACAACATCATTTTAAAGATGGAGTGAATTTCTGACATTTGGAGTAAAAATTACAGAATTAAAACACAGACTTGATGTCTCCATTTAAAGAACTGCTCCTCCAAACCCATTTGTTTTCAATCATCCCACACTGAAATGTACAATTAGTAGCAGAGATGATTTTTTTTTTTAATACTTGGTTTTATAGGCAATATTGCTTTTATTCTCTGGAACCTTGTGCACAGATTTGTTAAGTATGTTATGTAATAAATAATTTGCCAGTTTTCTGTCAAAGAGTGATGATTTGTTAATGATCAGGTTTTTTTTGAAATAAAATTAATAGTTGCTGTTGTGTCAAACTGTAAAAATGTCTAGGTTTTGTTTATCTGAGAATGAAGTTTTAACAACCTGTTTGATTTATACACTCACTGTCTACACTTTAATGTCAATTTTTAACGTTATTCTATTTTCAGTAATGATTATTTATTTTCTTCCTGAGAGAAATTCTAGCCTCACCCTTTCCATCTGGACAACTAGCAGAAGTGTAAGCTACATGTGGAACTGTATAAGAAAGAAGGAGTGTCACTACTTCAGCCCATGAAAATTATCACTGGCCAAAAGATGGCTGAAGGTGCTTTACAATCTCTTAGTAAATGTCTGCAGCTAAACAGAGTCTTATCTAGGTTTCTAAGGAGGCTTTCAATTCTATAAAGTATTGGGATGAATCCCCGTGTATTTATGTTTCATGTCTCCTATTGAATGAACAAGGACCCTCAGGGAATGTTGTTACAACTTTCACAACTTCTTTAAAATACGTCCATTAACCAAGATTCTGGTACCCCATAGTCTGAATTCAATTCAATCTGGGAGACAAGTTAATACATTAAAAACACATATTTTTGGTACGGTTTTGCAAAATTTAGGGTAAAATCACAAGTGAAGACAGATTTTTTTTTTTACTCATTATTTGTTACCAACAACTATAGACATTTTGTTAGGGTCATTGCAAAGTAGAGGAGTAGAAACATCAATAAGGCTTGTGTACTTCAGTGGAGTGAGTGACTGACATGTCTACAGGAATTCAGACTGGTCAGAGTTGAAAATAATCAGGGTGTACAGAAATGCATCTCCATAGGGACAGATAGCTTGAATTATCCCTGTATAATTTGAAGCTGATGAACAATCAGTTGGTCTTTATTTCACAAAAGGCACATATACTCTTCCAAGTTCTTTTGCTCTCTACTCTTCCTTTATTGCATGGTTCACATTGCAGAGATTTGAGTTTATGGTTAGGATTACCTCCGCAATGGATCAGGTGGAATGGATCCTGACAAAACTACTCATGTGCAAACTAGACAATAATCTCCACAGAAAGCCAAGGCTGTCCAGTTGGGATCTGAAGTGGTTTACTCAGGGATAGCAGGGTGCTGATGTTGGGGTTACAGATAGGAGGGGCAATTTCCTATCTGCAAAGATAAGTTCAGCAATAAAGCTTAGAATTTTAGCCCATCATCAATAGATGTCTTTAATGATGATCATTGTCTAGTTTTATATAGACATATGCAGATTTTTAAGAGGTGTTGCAAAAACACTTATTGAAGATATAGCTTTGCTTTTGCTATTATCTTCCATTTCTGATTTTTTTTTTAACTCCACCCATTGTCTTGTTACAAACTGCTTTGTTTTTTTTAGGAAGAAGGGGTTTAATTCTTAGAGTGCATTGTGGGTAGTTCATCTACGGTTAATATAGGATCATTAGTATTTCATTTGTGTGCATGGAAACCGTATAATTGTGGAAAGTTAAAATACAAACACAGACAACTGTGTCACACAAACTTTTTAACTGCAGGAAAGTATTTTAACAGGACACAGATTCTACACACCGTTAAAATGAATCCAGCAGTCTTAGAGTCAGTAGAAAATATCATCATTAACAAGCACATTTCTGGCAGAATAATTCAGTCAAGGAGTTGCTTAAATGCAGTATTCATGGGACAATATTTCTTTACTTTAAATTGAGCAACTCAGGATAAATTGCAGGACTGTAAAAAAACCTTATGATCTTATGAATGCTTTATGTGTCATAAGCTCTATGTGTCATAAGCTTAAAAATATTTTCAGACAATAATGTTTATTCATCTACTTAGCTCTGTTCAGATCAAATGTAGAGATGTCACTTATTTACTAAAAGCTTACAAGTTGTTAGAATAAAAGATCTGTGTGACGTGGGTACTGCTGGTTGCCAACTAGCAGTTGAGAACTACTTGAGAGTGGTCACAGTCTCAAGCAAATGTGTTCAGAGAAATTTAACTGCTGATGAAAGAGGATTAGCCCAATCCTGTTAGTTTGTTTTCGAAACAGGCCCAAGAGCTCATAGCTGGGCAGGCACTATGGATAAAGCATGTTGATCAGACTCCATCTAAGAGGCTATTAATATATTTTTCATAAGCAGCATAAATTTATAAATAAGAAGAGTGACATTAAGAGGCAATGCCAAGAGCAGAGCAAAAGAACTTACTAAAAGCAGGTACTGTTACAAATGAGGAACAGGAAGAGAAGCAATAGTTAGGGACAATGTACTGCTCCCACTAAAGGTATCAGATTTTTAACACAGGTTCTGTTATAGAAAGAGAAAGCAAAACAGAGCGTTCCAAACTAAATAGCACATGAAAGAAAATAATGTCATTATGCTGTCATTCAGGAGGAAAGTACTTTAGAAAATCTCTTATAACTAAGAGAAAGATGACCCTCAGAGGTGCAGTAAAACTAAGCATACCGCACTTTGTAAGAGACCAAAAAACTAAAGAACTTTCCTAGAAGAAAAAAAATAAGAAAGTAAAATGACTGAAAAATATTGAAACACAAAGCCACAGCTGGCAGTGACAGCTATAAAAAGAGATGAAGTAGTGGAGGTGACACAAGAAGGAATCTTTCTAGGAACTATATCTTCATCTGAAAGGCTTTAGGACACAAACAGGAGGTTAAATAATCAGAATTTTAATTGTTGAATTGCTGCAGCTCCTATGAAAGATTAAAGTCTTTCTCTAAGCAGGACCCATGCTTACCACAGAAAACAAAAAATACTGAAGACAACAAAATTACGTAGGTGACTTTTTATAGCTTCCATGAAGAGATGCATGTTAACTCAAAGTGCCAAGCACCTCTAATACAATGGGCCTGGCTGACACTTTACCCCCCTCTATATTTTAGGGCTTAATTGCATCATGTGATGTTATTTCATCATGTATATACAGGGGGAAGCATTTGCCTTTGGATCTGCCTTTCTCTGGTGTTTATTGCTCCTCTTCTGTAATGCCATAACAGACAAGGCAATGGACACCAACTTTTCCCCAGAGCAACACGTCCCTTATATGGTGTTCTTACTTCTGCCTTGCACATACTTATCTTATTCCTTGCTTTAGCTGCACAAAATGGTACAGATCTGATTACGGAGCTTCTGCAGAAAGTAAATTTGAAAGATTTTCAGTTAAGCTTTTTGTTTTACAGTCTACAAAAATGGCCAGTTTCTGTGTGAACTTTTGGTGGTTTAATATCTAATTTTAATGTTGGTGTCTTTTGCTTTATTGTAGGCATCCTTGATCATGACTAAATTTTCAGTTTCAGGAAAATCTGAGAGGTAGGGTTTCATATGAATGACATCTGAGGTAAAATGAGAAAGTTAATTCAAGATCTTATTCTCTCAGATGGATGTTTGGATCTCCACTTGCAATAGGCTAAATAGCTGAAGGGTATATTTAATACTGAACATATTCTAAAAATAATTTTATTTGAATTTCTTTTGCTAGCAAAATAAACAAATGCAGCCCTCCATCTGCATGCAATGCCTAAGGGATTTGTCATAGCAGAATGTTTTTAATGGAACTCCATCTTGAGAACATTATATAGAAAAGAATGTCTAGATCAGACCAGCAGTGCTCATCAAGAAGCTGAGCAGTTTTGCTGGACCTTTGTTGCCTCTGTTCACTAAATGCTCCTTTGTCTGCCTGGGCGTGTATGTCCTCTGACAGACAGCCCAGATGTCCACGTGTGATTCTCAGAGGTTGCAACAGATTCCTTGCTGGACAAGAATCATCTGGACACACCCAGTAATTTTCAATGCATATCCTTCCAGACAATATGTGTCATTAACTTTCTTCCCACCTAAGTAAGCTATTCTGTCCTTTACTCAGGCTTTTCTTTTTCTACTCAGTGCTGCTTGTATAATGAGAAGGACCACAGCGAACCATGTCTCCCTACTTCATTGATCTCAGTTTGGGAGAGGTTCAGATTAAATGGAAAAAACCCACAGATGACAATGTGAGTCTTCCTGTACATTTCAAATTCAGATTTGATTTATTTAAAAAACCCCTCTAAATTAATAAAAAATGAAATGGCCTAAAAAGAGGAAGTTTCTTTGCTATATAAGACTGCTGCTCAATTCTAGTTATGAATTTCATAGTAAACACACATCCTGTCTTTACTCTCAGATTCAGCCTCAAAATTTAGACCTAGGTACAAACTATTTTGTACTCTCTCAAGTTACACTTGCTCTGTTATGTTTGGGGACATTATGTTGTTGAAGCTTGAAGCCATGGTTCAGGTTGTCTAGCCACCTTTGTAAGATGAGGAGTGATTCTTCCACAGCTAATCACAACAGTGAGAAATAAACTCATGAAGTCACTCAATCTACTGTTCTGTCTTCTTTTTAAAACTGTAAGAAAACCTGTGGAGAGGTGCTGATATCTCTCTGGTGACCAGGAATAGGACACAAGAAAATGGAATGAAACTGCATTGGGGGAAGTTCAGATTAAATATAAGGAAAAGGTTCTTCACTGAGAGAGTGGTCAGTCACTTTAACAGCCTTCCCAGGGAAGTGGCCGTGGTACCAATCCTGTCAGAGTTCAGGGTATATCTGGATGATGCTCTTAGTCATATGGTATAGTTCTAGGTAGTCCTGTGAGTGGCAGGGAGTTGGTCTTGAGGATTCCTATGGGTCCCTTCCAACCTGGTATATTCTATGATTCTATGATTCTTGTAAGTTCTAGATTTCTGAAGATTCTTAGCCAACAAATGGAACATAGAAGGCAGCATGTCCGATGGGGAAGAAAAAGCCGAACCAAATGATATAGTTCCTTCTCACTATGATGATTTCATGGATCCTGTTCTTTGATACCTAACTCTCTTCAAGCACTGTGCAAAACTGGGGTCTGAGAAAAATTCGGTTCTGGTTAGCCACAGAGCAAACACCAGGTGTGTAGAAGCATACAGAAATGGCATGTGTGAACTTATAAGTTTGATTTTTATAAAAGTCAATGGCTACAGGAAAACTTAATCATAATTAAATTTCCTTGGTCACTCCAGCTGACCTTGCTTCTGGACATGAAGTAACTTCAGTCACCAGGGCCAGAAGAATCCCATGTTCCTGCCAGCTGGGCAGGGACTTTTGGACTGGCTTCCTGAGTTCATGTGCCCAGTCTCTGCCTAAACTGCACTTCAGGAATTTCATTCTGATTTTGTCTGCATTGTTACCATTTCAAGACAAAGAGACAAGAGATGTCTTTTGGCTCTGGCCCTGAAAGTCACACAGGTAGATTGTGGCAGAGGGGAGAAAACCACTCTTACTCATGCCTGAAACACTGAATCACCTAAGCTAAGTGGTTTGTTTCTGTACTAACACCTAATGTGATGTCTTTGGAGAAAAAGCAGGATAGACCTGCTGGTTTTTTGTGGAGTGATCCTTTTCCTTGAGAAAATGAGTAAAACATTATCACGGAGAGGAGAAAATAGTCCTCTCTGCTTGAGAGCCTTTGATGACGAGGGACAGGATTGAAAACAATTGGACATGATGCAACATTCCCTGAGCTTATCCTAGCAAATTAGCTCCAAACCCTAAAAGAATAGCCAAATTACTTTGTTTGTTTGATGCCACATTGGACCATAAGGATGCTGTTGAAAAGTTGTTGATCTTTTAAATGGTTTCTTTGTTGTCTTCTTCATTGTTCTGGGACAGCACGGGCAATATTTCCCTATTATCAAGTGCTTTTATTGAAATATTTTCTTCTTCCTCTTCTTCTTGAAATTATTTTCCTTTGGTGTTATGGATTTTTCTTCCACAAAACTAACCCAATCCAGAAAGTGATCTGTCTGCACTGTTTTAACCTGTTTGCCACAGGTTAAAAATTGATACAGTCATACAGCAAATGAAACTTGACTATTGTCTTCTCTGCATGGGAATGTCTTTTCTTCACTTCCTCAGGAAGAAATAGGATCAACCAACAAATATGCATCTGAAAAGAACAAACATAAATGGGAGGGCGTATGTACCTGGTATTTTTTTCCACCAAGATCTAACATCAAAAGACAAGTTGTTCCATTTTCAAGTTGTATAGGCACATTTCTGTATAATTCTAGTCATAATGAAAGTGGAATCTTGCTTAGTTAAGCAGAAACATACACATATACACATCCACAGAGATTGGTGGTTATTTTGCTTATAAGAGATAATCTCCTTAAATCTCCCTCTTCTCCAAATTCTACCTTTCTCTTTTTCCCCTTGTGTAAAGCATTTCATTCCTGCCAGAAATAAATCTGACTATGTCCAAATTATATGAGTCAGAGCTTGGAAAATACACCAGTAGTTTTTCTGTGTCTCTTGAATGGTGTCCATGTGTTACAAAGTGTTTAATAGAGTAGTGCAGTTTGTTTAATTTCACTTTTATTCCAGTTAAAAACCCATCACAACAACCATTTTATGCACAGATAGAAGTTCAGTTTTCCATCAGCCCAAAGCTAAACAGTTTTTTCTTGAAAATTCTAAAATTCCTATCTTCTACAGACAAACAATGGTACCTTCCCTTTGGCAAATCACGCCATAGAGATTCCCAGTATTTTGTGTAGCATAGAAAATAAACATGTTCACATATGAAAGCAGCTATTTCTCTTATTTGATTTAGTCTTTTCTTTTTCTTTTTTTTTTTTTAATTACCGTGAAATGGTGCTGATATGTGAGCTTGGTAAATTAAATTGACAATTCAGATTATTGTCCCCTTCTACTCATTTTATCACATATATTGTGCCTCTGGTATTTTATTATGTCTTAGAATATGCCTTTTGATGAAAACATCAAGACTTTGTTAAGAGAAAGATGAGCAGTATATAATTTACTTTACATCCTTTCTGTTTTTTCATGGCCACAAGCAGCATACAAAGTTTATATACTCCACAGGAAACTTTGATTTGTGCTTTGAAGGACCTGTTCTATTACTTACAGTGTCAAATTTAATCTCTAATTAAACTCTCCTATCAATCTGTGAGTTTTGATTTCTATTCATTTATGCTGCAGTTCAGAGACAGCATTTAAAGAAAGAAGACTTATTTCCAAATTTCTCCAATTAAAATTAAGACAACTCTGTCCCTCCAAAGTTAATTAAAATATTCACGTGGACTTTGACCTCTTGTTGGTAGAAACTTGAAAACGGATGCAATGTCATAGCCATGTCCATGTTGATCATCATCCTTAAAACTGAAAGGAGTCTACTGAAGTAGAAACTACAACATCAAGGAAAAGGCAATATTTTGTGGCTTCTGTCATAGAATAGTGGTCCAGAAAATTGTGGAATAGTATCAGTGGCTCAAATAAAACTACTAAGTGCCATATCACTTCAAAAAGACACTGATAAACTGTTCAAAAAGTGATGAAAAGAAGGAGCTGAACAAATAAATCTTCATTTCTCTATAATGCAAGATTTTGAATAATTAACATCAAAGTGAGCTGAATGACATTAATTTTTCCCAAAGAAGAAGTGTGCCTGATTACGCTGCTGATTTTCTTTGACAGCTTTATGTTTACTACCATAAAAATAAAGTAGAAAATCAGGCTGGAAAGGACTGGGAAAGATGGTCAAATCTAGTCACTCCCATAACCACAGACAGAGGAAAAATATCCCTTCACATATGTATTTAGTTTTATATTTAAACTAGTTAGATTTCTTGTCCCTTGTACTAAAAAGATGTTGCTGTCCCTGTTCATTAGGAAACTTTTTACTCAGTTGTTCCATGAAAACAGTAGGGGTATTTTAAATGAAGCTTGCGGGTTCCTAATCTGCAGCCAAAAGCAGGTGGCCAGTTCATACCCATGTGACAGCGTGTGAACATTGCCCAGTAGCTCCAACACTGCCTGTCCATTTTGGTGTTTACATCCCAGTGAGTCTGCAGGAAGAACCTATTATCTTTTCTCATTTATCTAAGCAAAGCAGGCCAAGTTCATTTAACCTCCTTACATAAACCAGGAAAGAAACAAGGTATGAGTGATCGTCACAAAGGTCTTCTCCCCTTCTGTTCTGATTTGAATTAATTCTGCCTGAACAGAGTCTGCTCTGGTCTGAAAGTGCGTCTTGGTCTACTGTTCAAAGCAGCAAGGGTGTTTCCTTCCTCCATTAGAGGCACAGAGTCTCGTGCAGATCCCAGTCAGATTCAAAGAATATCAGGAAAGAAAATCACCAGACTAAATCAAGTTATTCTGACATTAAAAGGGAGACGAGTTCACAATGCAAATTAAAGTAGTCTCTCCACTCTCTTGATGGGGAATTTAATTTTTTCAAACAGTAAACATCAGGAAAAAAACTCAATTGCCAAACACAGGATTTGTGAAAAACATGACTTCTAAATTTAAGCAGAAATTGGACTGTTGAGACTCGGCATCTGTTTAACTTTGGCAAAATAAAATATTGGACTCATGCATTTTACATTTTATTCCTGTAGTTTTGGAAGAATTAGAAATACTTTTGAGACTTCACAACTAAGACCGTTTCCATAGCTCGAGTTTCTGGTTAGGTAGACACACATGTTTTAAAAGCTATGTTCACATAAAAAATATTCTGAAAAATGACAGTGACATTCACAAAATCTAAAACTGAAAACAACAAACTATTGTTAAACCTAAGTACTACAAAATTCTGCTGAATTCTTTACTAGTCAACTGGCATGATCAAGCTTTTTCCCAAGAAGTCTCATTCATGACCAATCAGATTCTGAATTTCTCTTTCTTACCAGGAATTACTCCAAAGAGATTAAGTAATTTTCTTTAGACTTTGTGGGAGAAGATATATTCATCAAGGGAGAGCACAGTAATGACTGTGCAAATCAGTTTACTGAGGGACGTTCCAAAGCCACTTGAATTCATTCCAATGCCCTGTACAAGCCTTGGGCTAGATCATTTGTACATGTAACCACACAGTAGTAAAATTTCTGTATTCCCACTAGCTCTAACAAGGGAGTTTCAATCAAACACAATTTGACAGACATTTCTTTATAGAAAAGGGATTCCTGGTGAAAACATGTAAATTATAATTGCACAATAACCATAGGTCTGTAAGTAGCATGTCTCTTTTAGTTTTGGGTTAAAAATATAGAGAAGAAAAACCATTGTGTGCACAATTAGCACAAATCACAGTTCTGATTGCTTTGTTTTGAAGTGGGTCATTATCCTCACAAATACATGCATCCCTTCTGCATAGTTTAAAATTGTATGTGATTTCTTTCTATGTAAATTAAAAATATCTCTTTGCACTATATTGTTCTGGTCTTTTCTCTTTCATGGAAGGAAGAAAATTAATATAAGGTTTTTTTCAAACTGGAACATCCGTGAAAGATATTCACAGCACTGGCATTTACAATTTTCACTTCCTAGAGAACAGACAGCCTTGAACTTCCAATACTAAAGATCAAGTCTGAAAAACTCGAATGGATAGAGTACTACGTGAGAAAAAGGAGATGGTGAAATTTGGAGGGAAATCAGAAATTTTTCAAGTTCATAGCATTTTTTTTCCTTCCTCTTCTTCCACCTGCCTGAAAACCAACTAATATAGCAAAAATTTTAATGGGAAAATTGTTATCTGTTATACTGATGGAAATGTGAAGGTTCAATGCTATCATAGCTTCATTTGCTGAAGTCTTCCTAGAGCCAAACACAAATGACTGACAGAAAAAGGCTGTTGCTGAAGGAGCTGGGATGCCCTCCCAGCATATACAAACCTGTGACACTTTCATGATCCAGACCTGAAACAATAACCAAAACCTAGACATGACAATATACTTTTCATTCCATCTCCAAAGCTGCGCAGGAAAACATGTGACTTCTACAAATTCTTAAAGTGTGACTGAGAGATGAAATTATCCCCAGTGTAACATTCAGTTGTTCTTTGAAGTGTGTTGATAGACCTTATATGCCCCGACACAGAAGATATTTTCCAACATTCATGTCTGATCAAGTCAGAGTTGTTCATCTACTGAACTATTTATTTTCATTTGATTCGCTTTCATTTGGATGTGCCAAATAGTCTCCACCTAGATGGCAGAAATCCTGGTGTCACAAAAAATTGAAATTCAAAGGCGTGTGAGGAAGAAATGTTTTACACACAATTGCCATTTAAAAAACACACTTACTTATTATTTGGTCTTCAGTGAAACCATGATCATCTGTCTGTGCTTAAAAACTTTATCATATGCTAGGAAACTCTAAAAATTCCTACGCACAATGACAAACAGAGGAATCGTTTTATTAGTGCAAAATATTGTAGACCATAAAGAAAAGTAATGGAGAGAAGCAAATATTCACTTATTTATTTCTTGAAATTAAATTAATTACATAATTCTTAACACACCCTTGAGATCCATCAGTTGTATCAACAAAATAATGCCTTAACCAGAATGACAATATTTACGAACAAATTTACCGTTTATACTCCAAAAAAAATTCAACAGCTAGCACTCCAGAATATTGAGTTTTTAAATGCAGGCAACCAGGCTCATAGTTTCATCCACTACTTTTCTCACAGCCTACTTTTTGCAGTTATTTTCTTCTCTTCTCCTTCCTTGGGTTTTAATACTCTTAGGGAAATGGTTAACAGATGTAGACTGTGGAGAAGCCAATAACATGTGTTGTTTGTTGCTTTCCTATGCATAACCCCTTGGTGCATTGTCTGTGGCTGACCAAGAGCGGTGGAAAATATGGTAGGAGAATTTTACGATATGCAGAAGAGTCATAAAGGCCAACAACAACAACAAATTTGTTTCCTTTGAAGTCTCCAGAACTTAAAAATGTGAACAGTGTCACTTTGCCAACCTCAAGCTGGAATCAAAAGCATTCAACAGGTGCTCACCACATTGAAGGACGGCAGGTCAGTTATTTACTCTACCCCCCTTCTTTAAAGTTGGCAGACTTCATTAATTTGGATAGTGAATGAGTAGTAAAATTCAGCATTGAGGTTTCAACACTCCTTTTAATGATCAAAATGATATAAAGCAAGCTAGGGAATTTGCCTTACACAATTTGGTGAAAAGTGCATTCATTTCTTATATTCTGTGAACAGCTATTGGTACAGCTTAGCTCTCTTGCATTAATAGATTCTGACTTTAGAGAAAAGGGAAGAAGCAAAATTTCTGAGCCGAGAATTGCTGTTCCCGAATTTCACCCCCTTTTCTCCTTGCAGGCAGCATCATAGATGTTGAGTTGTCAAACAGTGATGGTAAGTGCTGTGAGGCTCCCAGACAGATTTTTGCAGTCCCCAGATTTTGGATTATTCTGCTGAAGTTGTTCACTTCAAGGAAAAAACACCTAATTGAGGCTATTCTACACCTCACTTTTTGAAGACGAGGTTTTAAGGTCTTGAGAAATAGATTCAGCTACTTGTAGAAAGTGAGGGCTGGAAGGGGATTTACATTGTTCTGTCATCTATTCCCCACTGTGCCACAGATATCCAGGGGGCCACATTGGCTCTTCTGTTATTTATGACGGATGTCTGGAAAATGCCACAGTGTCACTTGAATAATCTGCTATAGTTCATTCATTCATTCATTCATTCATTCATTCATTCATTCATTCATTCATTCATTCCCTAATTGCTAGGTCACTTCTATTAATGTTCATTCCAAATTCCTTTGCTTCATTTTTTTCTGACCTTTTGTATTTTTAGATATATTTCTTTATTTTAACCCTCATTTCTGTCTCCCTTCTGATTTTTTAAATTGAATTTATCCTCACTGCTTTTTTAGATCTTGTCTAAAAGTCTATGTTTTCTAGATTGCTGATGATTTGTGTCAGTTCTTTTAAGAGTTTTTGTGCCCCAAGCAAGGAAATGTACACCATTTGAGACCTTAACATCACTGACTCATGTGGAAAGATTTCATATTTTAAACATGTGAATCCTTTGCCCATTCACAGATTCAGGAGGAGTTGTCTATAATTATGCAACTTACTATCCTATCCATTGCAAGACTTTGCTTTTGTTTGTTTGGAGTTAAATATTAGCTTTTTCACAACACATATTTCACTTGACAAGGTAATTTTGAATTCTGTCTCTCAGTGTGCTTAAATATGTGAAGATGTGATTCCAACGTGTATGAAGGCTTTGGTGTGACCTAATTGCAGCTTTCCAATACCTGAATGGAGTTTACAGGAAAGATGGAGAGAGAATTTTTTTCAAAGGCGTGTAGTGACAGGACAAGGGGGAAGGGGTTCACTCTGAAACAGGGCAGATTTGAATTAGATGTTAGGGAGACATTCTTAGCTGTGAGAGTAGTGAGGCACTGGAACAGGTTGCCCAGAGAAGTTGTGGATACCTCATTCCTGGAAGTGTTCAAGGCCAGGTTTGATGGGGCTCCGAGCAACCTGGTCTAGTGAAAGGTGCCCCTGCCCATGTCAGGGGGTTTGAAACTGGGTGATTTTTAAGGTCCCTTCCAACCCAAACCATTCTATGACAATCCAAAAATGTACTGTGTACACCTCAGCATAATTAATGAAAATATTAATACTACCAAAGTTTGGAACAGACATATTCTTCCCTTACTGGCTTTCAGAGATGTCAGCTGAGACAGTTGTCCCCTTTTGCATATTACATGCCCACAAAGTTTGTTAAATTTTTATAAGAATAAATTAGGTTATTGTTGACAAGTTCATCTTGGTGGCTTTGTGATTCCTTGCTCTCTTTTGCTGTTTTTCTGAAATTTCTTGTTAAAGCAGCTGGCCTGTTAGTCCTTTATTCCTTCATTTCTCACTTTTTAATGAAAAGTTTTTCATCCTCTTTGGGCTCAAAGATAAATACCAGCAACTTGGGGTTTATGTGAGGCATTTTTTAAAGTCTGCTTTTATGAACTACAGTGGGCCCAGCCAGCTCCTAACTTTCTTAAATATGCCTTGATATTTCTTCTCCCAGGTTTAGTTACCCGTTTGCCAGAGCTGCTAAAGGCGTTTGCTGCCTGACAGATCCCTACACAATGACTTAGTGAGGACTGACAGATGAAGGCATAAAACACTTGACCAGTCTCAGTATTACCTGATATTCATGCTGAGTAGCAGACTGACTCTTTTATTTTCAGCGTTTTTACTGCATGGGGTATTATTACCTTTTATGTCCTTTGTTGATCACATCCCATTTCTTATCTCACCTTTCTGACCAAGTCCAAGTTATTATATTGCACCGACATTTTGCGGCACCAGACACCCATCCTGTTAGAACTTTCACCATTTCCCCTATCCTTCTTACCTTAAGATAAGTTATCTGAATGAGGATGAATTTCTACATAGCACAGGGAGATTACACAGTGTTTCAAATTCACTATCTTGGAGACAGTATCTGTGTTATAGTAACAAATCACACTCGGATCCCTTTCAGGCTTTAAATTACATATATCTTTGATCAGCAAAAATTACTGTAGAGCTTGTTGGAGATTACTGGTGTCTTGTATAGTAAGATACATTCTTGAAAAGTTGGGAAATAGATTTGGCATAAAATGAAACTGATTAAACAGGAGAGGATTTTTTTGATTTGTTTGTTTGGTTTGATGTTATTTGCCAATCATCTCAATTCAAGTAGAGAGGATTATGTGAATCTGTTAAAAGTTAAGTAAATATTTAACTGCACACACACACATACTCTGTGTGACAGTCTAATTTAGTGGTTTTTGATTTCCTAAATCATCTACATCCACTTTCAAAGGTGTCAATTTGCAGTCTTTAGCAAGTCCTTTTTTAAAGTACAAAATATTTTCCAAGTCTTTCAACTAATGATTTTTGATTCCTACAAAATTACTTTCTCCTTTATAAACAGTTTTTTTCCCACAAAATCATTGACATCTGCAGAAGATTTCTTTATTAATTTCATAGTTTCTCTACTTTCATAGTTTTTATGCTGTTAGTTTCCATTCTATAAAGCTTGAATAAGGAAAAAAAAAATCTGTATTTATCATATGCTGTTAGGTTTCTTTTACTATATTTCTCTTTTTGTTTAGCAACTCAGTAACATGTTTGCTATGTAATTAAGCAGTGAAAGTTTGAAATTATTATCAGTTTGTTTTCTGTGAGCTAGTGCGGCCTTTAAGCTTCAACCATTGAAATCACAAATCCATTTGGTCACACCTGGGCCTTCATTCCTAATGTTGTATGCCCAACAAGATTTTTATTCTCATCAAGTTGTCATCCCCCCTCATTCACAGTCAGATGCAAGTGTGCAACATCATTAGTTGAGGGAAATGAATTTGGCACAGTGTCCACACATTCAGCAATGTGGCAAGAAAGGGTAGTGATGGGCAGGTCCATCAATCAGAGAGCAGAAGTCATAACGCGAGGAAACGTGAAAGGAGTTTGACGTCTTCTGTAGCAGGCACAAGACTAGGAGGACAAGCGTGATAACAGATTTTCAGTAGATCAAAATCTGTAGTTTTTATAAACTTATACCACTGGAAAACTATTGCACTTTAGTCTGAGCTAGCTCATCTTCATTTAATTACAGGAGTATTTAAATCTCATTCATTTTATCCTGTCACTTATTCAGAGAACTTACGGGTTTGTTTTGTGTTTTGCCAGCTACTTGACCACAAACTATTTGGACACAGGCTGCTTTGAACACCAGCCTCCTTTTCTGCAGCTCCAGCCTTAATGATAACACTGCTAAACATAAGCATGAAAATGACCACAGCTGGTAGCAGAATCACTTTTCTTGGCTGCTAGTTAAAGCTGGACATATTTATCTCATACCTTGAAATGTCTTGCCTTTCCAAAACATTCATCTTTCTTGGACCTGTCAGCATGTTTAACAGTGGGATGTTATAAAATTCTGATCTGCAAATAGGTCACGCTAAGAGACAGAACTGGATCTGAAAAGGGAAGGAGAATCACACTTGGGAGGGGGTGACAAAGCATGGCTCTTACAGCGCTGTGAGTGCTGTGTAGAGCTGTACTTAGAGAGATAATTGAGGCTGGGCGAAGAGAGGAGAAAGGGAAATGCGGACAAAGTGATAAAGGAACAGAGGAGAGAAACATGCAAATGAATTATTCCCTGAACTTCAACTGAATTACATCAGGATTGGATTAGACCTACCTTGTGGTGAACTCATCAAGTAATGGAAATGCTTTATTAAAATCAAAGCTCTCCAAAGCTTACTACAGACATCAGTTTTCCATGTCACAGTTCTGGAGGTTTGTAACTTCTCTTTACTTCCAGAGACAAAACAAAAGGTCTGCATCACTTAAAGTCTGTTTCCATCACCTTTACTCCTTATAAAGTGTCATTTGCATTGTTTTTTCTCTCTGGACTCTTGTTTGTATGAAGCATTCTTTACTCTGTGGTGTGTGTAGGAATAACAGAAAGATGAGAAGCAGATTTCTTTCTTTGGGTTAATTTGAGGCCTCTCAACTTATTTTACAGCACTTTAGAAAACTTTTACTTCAACAAAAACTCTTATTTTTAGACTAAAACTCAGACCTTCTCTGTAACTGGAACTGAATCAGGGTGCTGAACACTGCCAACTTTCCAAAATCTAAAGAAAATTCAGGTACATTACTTGTTGGCTTGTCCAGCTCATATAATTCTTCTCACTACACTTTTAAAGAATTTTCCTAGGAATATGTTCTACTGTGCTATAAATCTTTAAGGTTATAAAAAACCATGTATTGATTATGGAAGTAAGATCGTGCAAACTATGGAGAACAAATTTGTGTAGGCAGGCCAGAGAACAGAACAGGGTGTATGCAGTTTTCCAGATTTTGCATTTTCATTATTCTACATAGTACTGAAAGATGTGTAACAATGTCCTATAATGTGCTCTAGTTTCCAGAGATGGCTTTGTGCTCTGAAACTATCCAGAAGGATATATGACCATTTCTTATCTTTTCCCAGATTCTGCTTCCTGAATGTTGCTCTGTTTCACTGTGAATTTATTTCATGATTCTGCTGAAATGCTGCATTTTTGGGGAAAACCCTTTGTTGAGCATTATTAATGCCATGGTTATAGGTTTCTCACAGGGGCCATTAAACGTATCAGGAAGACATGTTGGAGACTACAGTCTGGTCTTTGACCTGTGTAATATTGCTTAAGCAAAGAGATGGCATCAATAGATTACTTGATTACTCGTAGACTTTAGGAAACCAGATGAAGTCACTTTAAAATATTCTTGCCACAAAACAAAAAATGATGAAAGGAGCATCAATTATTAATGGAAACTGATAGGGGGTATTGTCAAGTGGATCAGAACTCAAAGGATTGGACGAATCAATTTTTGCCACAAGGCTTGGTCTCTGGCCATCTAAAGCAATGCTTTTATACGATTAAGAATCCCAATGGCCTCTGGTGGGCCGCTATGCTGAAACAGAGTAACCAAAAAGTTTTTTTTAATCCTAAACCAGGCAACTTAATTTATTAAGCATAGGATCAGAATATTTTCTGACAAAGGTGACAGAACCAGACCAATTGCCATACAGTTGTGGACACTTGAAGACTCTGATCCTGGTACAGAAAAGTTCCAATCAAAAAATAATGCTTGCACAGGGAATTAGGTCTCTTGGACAAAACTATTCATCTCTGTTTGGTGTCAAAAGAAGTCTCATTTGCAAACATCTTTGTAATGATGTCTTCAGCTTGATGAAGCGAGTTTCAACAAATCACTTTTCTGTTCATTTGTCATAACCCAGCTGGTCATGGTCCTACATTACCAGTGCAGGTCATGCATAATTACTTCCCGTAGATTATCTAAACTACGTAAAACCATCTCCTAAATACCCTAACTATCCAAGAAACAGTCATGCTTCTATTGAATGTTTATAATTAACAATCTATGCACTGTTTGATCAATATTGTAGCAGGAATTGTCTGGGAATCTTTGTGATTCAACCAAGATGTTTATCAGTACATTAAAGCATGAGAGAGTAACACAGCAGGACCTACTGGATAATGTCTTGATTTGCCCAACATTTCTACCTGGAGAACTGTATCAGTCAGTCAAACATTTCTGAAGGTGGTGCAGACTTCAATCAGTCACCTATTTTTAGGTTGATCTATTGTCTGAGTCCAGGCCCTTATCACTTCTAGGTAGATAACTAGCTGGGGAGTTTCTAGACCACCCAAAGAGTTGCTGGCTTGAGTGCACTGGATATATACACAGATACAGTCCTAATGATCAGCCAGACCAGGGCTGCAACTAAAGAAAAGCCTTGAATTTCATGCTTATAAACCACTTTCAGTTCAGTTCCATACCTTTTGATATTTGTGTGAAGTGGGAAATGAATGCCATGAAGGCTGAACTAAATGTAGTTTTATGGTTGTGTTTGTGAGGAAACTGTGGAGTAAAAGAAACAACAGCAGGTATCAGAATATTTATAATGGGGATGGGGTCCTTGCAACTCTAAAATAAATCAAAAAGTGCTGACAGGTTTAAAGGCATGGGCTTGACTATAGAGTAATTCAGAGGAAGCCAATAGGAGCCTGGGGACTTAGTGGATCTGGTGACCCTGGTTGGTTATGTTTAAGATCTAGTAATTAGCAGGTTTAAGTGAAGTGAGAAACAGAGAACAGACTACTTTGCATCAGCAGCAAAACTTGTGATCTCAAGCTGTCTGACTCAAAGCCAGGGGAAAACTCCCATGGACTCAGTGACTTTTTAGGCGTTCTTGTTTTATTACATAAACAACGAGAGCCTGGTGCTGAGTCCTCGCACACTGCACTGCTGAAAATATTGAGTGAAGTCCAGCGGTCTGCTTCCATTCCAGTTACAGAAAATTACCCTGATGTTCTTTCTCTGTTTTTGTTCTCATAAAACTTCTTCTGCCTTTAACTGAAGTGCAAAGGGGAAGCATCTAAATTTGTCTACAAGGAACAGCAAGTGAGAAAAGATGGATTGGTATCCTGGCCACCAGTGCAAATGGGAAAGGGCTCTCAGTAGCTCATGACTGGGCTCAAAGATATTAAAACAAAACTTGGCCTTGTTAGAAACTTCTGGAGAGTACACAACACTTTTAAAATGATACAGAACTTCAAGAGACTAAATATGCTGGCTATCACAGATAGGCTTCTGTCAGGCTTCCCCGTGCTCCAAACTCAGCAGCTTGACAAATGCAAGTAATATTCACTTGGGGAAGAGAGTCCTCTGAGTCACAGGCATGTGGATGAACCATGTGCTTTTGGTTACTAGCTAACTTGATTTCTGCTATTCAATTGGCCCATTTTCATTAACAAAAGTTGAAGCCTGAATCCTCTGCATAGAGGACCAAACATGTACATATATTCCAGCTTCTCACGGACAGTAAGACAAGAAAAAAATGCAGTGAAAAATGCTATCCAGCAGACATTATTCAATAGGCCTTCTGGCTTCCAGATTCGTATGCTATGCTTCCACTACATCAGAAGTTGAACTGCTCTTAGCATTCTTTGGCAGCATGTTTGCACAAACAAGGGCAAGATTTTTGGCCCATTGTATTACTTTAACAATGGCAATAAGAGGAAAAAAAATACTGTAAATTTGCATTTGTCTACATCAGGAGTTCAAACTGGAGTCAAAGTCAATCAACACAGAAGCAGCCATTACAGACTTAGAGAGACTCCCTTCCAGTATGAGGTTTAGGAGTACTATTTCTAGCACTTAGCTGTGATGTAATCCATCCTGGAGTTCTGACCTAGCGAAAGACTGAGGTGCTTGCTTGAAGGTCCGTGACAAATGTTGCACCCAACTGGACTCCAAGCATCTATGTTGTTGTAGTGCTGAATGTTCCTGGTTCTTGTGCTGACTCTGTGCAAGGGGGATGAATTTCAGAACGAATGAAAACATGAACAAAAAGTGGATGAAAACTGGAGGAATGTGGTGTTTGTTAAAAAAACCCCAAACCACTGCAATTTCTTCCCCTTTTTTTTTTTTTTTTTTTTTTTTCTTT